>OU862907.1:12710838-12780962 GCA_917880885.1 Limnephilus marmoratus
TACCTGCTATGTAAATATTATTTGAATTAAATTAAATGTATTGGTAGAAAGCAGTCACTTTGTGGTTTGACATATTAATTGAAATATAACAATTGTTTCTAACCACTATTTATTTATTTATAAACAACATGGTTCATGTGCTGTTTGCAGTGATGCCAACTGAAATCGTAGATATGAAAATAGAAATGAAAATGGCGATCGCGTAAAGCGAATATTTTTGTCTACGGGAATCGGACTGAAAAAAGAGATGGTGTAAAACGACTTTAATACCTTTTTTTTACTATTAAGGTCGGCAATTGAGTTTTTTCTTTAAATTTTCATTGTTTGGAATTGTTTAACTTTTTTTTGTTTACAAATTCCGCACTTTTTTTAAATGTTTTTTTAAGGATTGCGGGTCAGAATTTAGAAAATATGCGGGTTTATCCAGGATTATCAGTAAAGGATATTAAGATGATCCAGGAATAAATCGAAATCAGAATTCACGCCCCTTTATGGGAGGAGTTTAAAAATACTTGAGATAATGCTATTGAAAAGGTTGGAAAAGGTATTTGAGATTTTTTTTTACAGGTTGATTTCGTAAAGACTTGTAAAAATTGTTTATTGTAATACAACGGAAATTTAAAATTGATTTCACGGAAACAAGCGACGCGGAGCCTAACGACTATTCTTCGCTCCGGCCGGGGCTAGACTGACACAAAGTAAGTGTGGTGAGTCAGTAGTTCTTGGGTGGACGGCATAAGGTTCACTTTGATAATCCAAATTCGTCGTCCGCCGGACATATTGTAAGACAAACGGCAAAAACGCGTATTTTATTTTATTTTGTGAAGTTAATATATTTTTTTTGTGATTATTACAAAAAAACTGAATTTGCCACATTATACAATAAACCTAAATCCAAAAGGATTTTATAAGTAGGAGAGACTGATTAAGGGAAATATTTTGATTTCTTCAGCAGAGCTCTCTCGGAACATCATCTTGCCCCGCAATTCATTCGTCCGTCACTCCTGGACCCTCTGACCTCCAAATTCCTACCCACCCCTCATACCGTAACCTTCCCACAACTCCCTGTCTTTCCTTCCTTTAAAAGACCCTCCACATAGCATCCCCAAAGATGACATAGGCCCTGAGGGAAAATCTTTTCCAAGTGTATTTGTGGAGCTATTGTAAAAAAAACTATTGAGCGCTTTTATAATTCTTACGGTTAGGTACGGCACAAAACATACGTTTTTTTATTACAATATTGCTGCAGCTATTGCTGAGAAAAGTAATTCTCCTCAGGACATATGTCATCTTTGAGGATGCTGTGTGAAGGTCTTTTTAGGAAAAGGAGAGGCATTTCTGGGAAGGAGAGGTTATTAGGAGTGGGTAGGAATCTGGGAGTCAGTGTATCCAGGAGTTCTATTTGCACAAATATAATGTACATACCAATCTAACTTAAACTTGCACATATAATTACATTATCGTTATACCTATTACCTAATAACTCTATAGTACTTACTTTGATTTTAGATATTTAAATTGCATACTTTTATATTCTTTCATGTAGGTACTAATTTTTTTTATATTCTTAGCTTTCAATCTCTTTTATATTATTTTAGAGTCATTTTAATTCCTTTATTTTCTTTAATACGTACTGTGTTATTTCATATTCTTTGCTATTGGAAAAGTTAATGCACTGTATGTAATATCAACCACCACAACACGGGGATGTACCTAGCATGGTGTTCGAAAAATCTAATCATAATATATTCTGATGTCAATCAGTGACAAAATCCTTAAGCAGTAGCATTTTTGGCAAAATCATCATTCTAACCAGGCAAATGCAAGAATAAAGCTGAAGTCACAAGGATCACTCGGATGAAGGTTTACTCGATGAAATGTTCCATTCTCGTTTCACCGAGTGTTCACACGGTTCCTTCGAAGGAAGAGTTCACTCGACATTCTCGCTGCGAAGTCGTCGAGAGTAGTCGCGGCCGCATTGGAATTCGTCCGGCGCTGACGGCTATGTTCGGGAATATTTACGATTTCAATTGACATTTCCGATAACGTCGAACTAAATTACGAGACATTGGCGATTCTTGTAAACAGTAAATAAATTTCAGCACCATAAAATGAACATATGGTTAAATAATAACCTGAAAACTGATATCTACCAGTATTTTTGCACCATGAAAATATTTTTATTCCAAAATAGGCCTCGGCTTGCAATAAAATCCATATTAAATGGAATATTTATTAACGTATTCAAAAACTAAAAACTGCTTTGGAAAGGTGATGAAATATGCTTTCAAAATTTATTACTAGAAATAACCACGTAATTTTTTAAATAGAATAATTTTTAATGTAAACTTTTAAAAGTTTAAAAAATGTCTCTACTTGCTTTTATTCTAACTAAAATTACTGGTAACAAAAACATATAAAAACACACACTTATTTTGTTAGACAAATAAATTATAAACGTTTCTGTCACCTCACTTTTTTGTCGTTTCATATAAAAATAATTCATAAAAAATTCACAATGTTTCATAATTTTTTTTTCAAATTCGATCAGAAACTTTGGTTCCATAGAAGTGTACATTCGTATTCGTTTGTGGTTAATCGTTATATTGAATATATAGAGCATTATTTTCTCTTTCCAATACCGTTTAGATCATATTTTTCACTAGTAAGGGAGATAGTAAGGGAGAAACAACGATTTCTATGAGACGTGTAGGAGTTATTTCGAAAAGCGAACTAAACGGAGCATTTTGACGTTTAAGCCGCTCCGGCTACTCGTCCTCACGCCAGAACATTTCGGCCGACTAATTTGCGAGTGAAAGACTGTTCACTTGAGTGTTCACACACATCATTCGCGTCACGTGATGTTAAATTCCGGTTGCGAGTGAACAGTGCCGAAGGAAGCATTCCAACATTGTTGGAATGCTTCATTCGGAACTGTCTCTATTCACTTTCGTGTTCACACGGTTCATTTCGAGGGAAAGAGGCTGAATGAAATCACGAAATGAACGATAAATGAATGGTGTGAATGGGCTATAAGGAACTCCAGCGAAAAATATTATGCCTTTTAAAAAATATGTTCATATAGACCAGGACTTCCCAACCAAGGGGGCCCGCCCCCCTAGGGGGGTGTAGAGAAATGTCAGGGGGGGGCGTAATAGCGAAATCGCCTTGCCGTCCATATCTATTTATCCATAGCTCTGGCAAAGACTGAACCCAGAATCGACCAACGGGTACAGAGCATGCAAGCTCAAGTATCTCATTAGTACTTTAATATTTTGATCTATTTGTTCGAAAATTACTTTGAAAGTTGTTAGACATTATCTAATTATAAAAATATAATGTAAATATACAAAAATTAATAATAGAAAAATAATGTATAATTAAAAGAAAACTAAGAAATGTAAATGTAAAATTAATTAATGATTAAAAGTGTACCTACTCTTCTATTAAAGGGGGCATACATTCATTACCTGAGCAGTTTTTCTTCCAATCTAGACACCTCCACCCCCCCCCCCCCCCCCCCCCCCCCTTGGTGAGATAAATTTGGGCCACTTCGTACATTCTTTTCGAGTAACATGAGATTTTAATGGACCCCCCCTCCCCCTTTTGAGCTCACTTAATTAATGTATGCCCCCAAAGATCCATAATAAATAATCCATAGTTAATATAAAAAAATTGTTTCTTATTTTTGTTGAAACTTAATTAAGGGGGCATGAAAATATATTTTTTTTTTATTCGGGGAGGCTCGGCGAAATAAAGGTTGGGAAACCCTGATATAGACCAATAAACGCTGATTCTAAATAAATAAGTTTTATTTAATAAAATTAAACGCAGAGTTTAAAAAAAATATTAAAAAGTCCATTTTGAATCGGGGCGTAAAAACACGCCGTCAAGTTGGCATTATTGAAATTTTAGTGGTGACGTCACAGTTCGACGTGTCGTGACATCACCGTAAACTCATTGTATGGGAATGTATGAGATGACACGAGCCATCGTATTGATTTATTCGTTTATTTACATACTGTTTATAGAGATTTAGTTTTTGTGTTTATTGAAACATGTTTTAGGCGTAAATAATGTTTCAATAATAAAGGTATCTCTTATTAGTTTAACTCTATTGTTGAAAATATTCCAAAACTACTGCACAAAAAAAATATTAATGCTACTTCTAGGGAGAATACTTCGAACAACGAAATTCAAAATGGCGGCAGTTGATCAGCTGATTGCCCGATCCTATAGTAATTTTTCGGGATTGATGACGTCACACGATTCACCATACACATACGGTGGTTTTCGGGGGGTCTTGAAAAAAAAAATTGACAATTTTTTTGACTATTAAAACTATGTAACTCTAAAAATTAAAAAAATTGGACAGGAGTTCTCTATTGGCAAGGGCGTAGCGAGGTACGGGCAGGGGGGTCAGCTGCCCCCCCCCCCCCCCCCCCCTAGAAGGTGCAGGAATGCTCACAAACCGTAAAGTTTACGTCGGTAGCCTATTGTTTGTGAGAATCAATTTAATTTTTATTATTACCTTTTTAGTTGATCATGATTAATGAAGCATCAAGAAAACGTTCCTATCAGTTACATTGCGCTGTTATTAATTCAGTTTTCATTTTATAACAGCGCAATGTAACTGTTATGTGTATGTGTACTCGGGCATATTGGAACCTATTGCCAATGCTTAACGATCGGAAACTATCAATATGTACGTATGTATGAGTCATATTAAAGGTATAATTTCTGTTATAAACGATCATCGAAGCAACGTAGACATAGAGGGCCAAAATATTTTAGATATTTCAATTAGAACTGCAGCTACCTTTGGAACTAATATACAAGTCCCACGCATTTTATCTTGCCAACAACATAGGTCCAATTACCTTGCTGAGACTCCATGCGATTTTTGGAAACGATCGATTATCATTCCTTATTTAGATTCCCTAATATCTGCATTGGAGCAGCGTTTTGGTGACCAAAATTTGCCTGCTTTCGGATTAATGTCGCTACATCCCAGTACAATGTTGAATATGTCATTAATTGATTTTAAAGAAAAAGCACCAGCAGTTTTGCCTATACTACGATATACTTAATTTTAAACCAAAAGCCGAACTATAGTATAAAAAAATGGCAGAAAAAGGATATGACCAAAAGAGATCTCGAAAAACTAGATTTTACTGAAGTGTTTAAGGAGGTGAACATTTTCTTTCCCGCAACCAAAACAGCAATACTTATTTCCTTCACACAACCTTGCACTACAAGAACATAGAGAGGTCCTTTTCTACACTGCGTCGTGGTAAAACAAGGATGAGCTGATCAACTATGACTGTAATCCTACTTAACACAAAACACCAAATACTAAACACGCTTACGAGACTTTATTTTGCTAAAATATTCAATCACATTATCAAAATTGATATATCCTTGTCTCTTTCAACTAATAAAATAGAAAGATTGGTTAGTCGCGCTTGGCTCATTGTGTATCTTACGTAAGATTTTATTAATTTTAACTTTGAAAAGCTTCTTTCTTATGAGGCCACCGAAACACAAATTGTTAAAAAAATCTAAGACAGCTCTAAACTCGGAACAGACTCAGAATAGCCGCATTTTGCAATGAATCTGAGAAGCTCCAATGTGATCCATTGAATCGCTTCTTGGGCAGAAATATTGGCGGCTTCCAAATGGCGAGACAATCGTCAAATCTCCAACACGACGTCCTCTGATGAAAATTCATCGTAAATTTTGAACAGATTTGGAACCATTTCACAAAGATCTTCTGGTGGTGTTACCAACGTTTTCGGCTGAATAACATTATATGTAACCGGAATAAAATCCATTGCCCTGAAATGATGGTCTAGTTCAGTGGTTCTTAACCTGGTTCGATCGAGCTCCAGGGGTTCGGTGAGCCAGTCTCAGGGGTTCGGTGGAAGGCAAGACACACCCCGAAAAAAATTACGAAGAATATTGTCACTATCCCATCCCGCCCCATCCTATCCCATTGCGCCTCTTTACCCTTTCCGCCCGCGCAATTCACGGCAGGTACGATTTATTTATTATTCACTCGAGCGCCACGATGGACGTTTGCTAGATGTTACGCGCGGTATAACATCAGACCAAACGCAACATGAATCCTTTCTTTTAGGCTACGTTCGCACAGGCAGGTGGCTGGCTTAGCGCCTAGAGCCTGGTGGCAAAAAACCAACAAGTTGGTTTACCTGGATACACGCTAAGCGGCTATCCATCGGCTATCTACTACCTATCTAGGCTCTAGGGACTCCAGATACTAATATCTACAGCCTGTATGTCGGACGAATATCTACAGTTCATATGTTGAACTTATATCTACGAACTTCAGAGTGTTGACTAATATCTACAGAGCGTAGGTTGGACTAATTAGCTAAATGTGTCCAATAGTCCGATATTAGGGATTTTTACGTACATACTTACATAAATTAAGTTTTTAAACTGCATACGCAATATTACTTTATTCCAATATGCTATACATAATTGCAAATCCAATCTCTGTCTGCCAGTGCTGTAGATATTCGTCAACACTTTGGTTCTCATAGATATTAGTCAACAGTTTGAGCTGTAGATATTCGTCAACACTTTGGTTCTCATAGATATTAGTTCGATTTTTTCAGTTTTTGGAATTCCTGTAGATATTAGTAGACGCCTCCGGCTCTAGGCGCTAAGCAAGCCGCCTGCCTATGCGGACGTAGCCTTAGGGAATTAGAAATTAGATTAGAAAAATAATGAAAAATTTGTTGCGATGCGTTTCAAAATATGATATTATTATTATGATATGTAATTATTATTAATTGATAATTATTATTATTAATTGATATATAATTATTAATTGATATGTCTGTATAGAGGGAGATTTTGTGCGCATTCTTTGACTGTACGAGTGAGTTGTCGTTGACACCCCGTTGGTGATTGGCTTCTTTCTGAAATTCTCCAGCCACCCTCCCCCAGTGGGTATTATCTTATTTTTCATTTTTAAAGTAACCTGTCCCGTTGCTCATGCAGCGTTTACCTTAGATATATTCTTGATTTGACTTTTTTTTTTTTACACGAGCTCCACACAGGAGGCACTGAGGAAAATAATTTCCCTCAGGGCCTATGTCATCTTTGGGGATGCTGTGTGGAGGGTTTTTTTAAGGAAAGGAAGGAGAGGAGAGTCCTGGGAAGGAAAAGGGTTTAAGGGGTGGGTAGGAATCTGGGGTTCAGTATGTCCTGGTCATCCGCCTACAAGACCTGAACAAACCTCACCCCATGAACCCGGGCACCCCTGCTAAATCACCGAGGTGTTGGTTATCCAATAAAGGTTCCCGGGGCGGCGGTACCCATTCCCGCCCCCCCTTAACAAAATCCTAGCTACGCCCTTGTCTATTGGGGTCGAACTTTAAGGGGAACGTATGCGTGGCCCATTTCTGCCCGTTTCATACAAATCTATTTTTGTAATCAAAAGGGATATCAAATAACTACTCAGGATGTGAGCTACTTTATTTATTTTTGCTTTAAAGCATAAAATTATAAAATATAGGCCATTAAAGATTATTGTGTTTCATGATTTTGGAGGCAACTTAGGCAATTATTTTTGAGTAAAACAAAAATATTAAAAAAATAATTTTACTATATTGATATTAAAAATACAATGAAAAATAATATAAAAAATAAAAAAAATTAAAATGCATTTTTTGGGAAGTAATTTTAATATTTAAACGTCCATTTTTATTATTCCGCGGTAAATAGGTAATTTGTATTTTTAATTTACACCTATCAAAATGATTTTTTTTATAAATTTTTATTTTATAAATCGTTATATTTACATGATAAATATAGTAAAATAATTTTTTTATTATTTTTCATTTACTCACAAATAATTGCCCAAATCGCCTCTAAAATCCAGAAACATTAAAATCTTTAATGGCCTATATCTTATAATTTAAAGCAAAAATAATTAAAGTAGCTGACATCCTGACTAGATATTTGATATATCTTTTGATTACAAAAATAATTTTTCAGTTTGGTCGGGTATTTTGATCTCAAATCCAAATCTAAGATTTGTATGAAACGGACAGAAATGGGCCGCGAATACGTTCCCCTTAAATGCTGTTTTCTATGTGTCCTATTGCGCTAAACCGACTGATTTTTGGATTCCTACTTAAACGCATAGTCTGAAGTTGAATCAATGACAAAATGTGAAAAAACAGCATTTTTTGAAAAATCATCATTCTTACAAATGCAAGGATTAGGGTCGAACTTTAAACGCCGTTTTCCCGGGCTCTATGGCATCAAACCGACTGACACTTTGGATTCCGACTTATTTGCATGGTCTGAAAATGAATCTAAGATAAAATCTGCAAAAAATAGAAATTTTAAAAGCCGCCAATCTAATGGGGTGAATGCAAGACGTCGAGTCAAACTTTGAACGCTGTTTTCTCAGACTCCTTTTGGACCCTCGTAAAACCGACTGATACTTCGGATTCTTATTTAAATACATGCAAGCAACTTTTTTTAATTCGCAATTGATTTATTTTCACACCATGTTTGTAAGAATTTAAAATATGTGTCGACTAGACGCAATAGCGCGCGACCAAACGGCATTTAAAATTCGACTCCAAGTCTCGTAAGAATCACGAGTTTTCCAAAAAAGATACTTTATACAGTTTTTTTTATTTATCCATCTTCAGACTTAGGTTCAAGGAAGAATCCAAAGTATCGGGCCTAAGAAAACGGCGTTTAAAGTTCGACCCCAAGTCTTTCATTTGTAAGAATGATAATTTTCCCAAAAATGCTTCTTTTTGCTACTTTTGTCATTGACGCATTTTCTATTTCTTTTTTATAATATTCCCAGAACCGAATTCTCGTAACTTATCTCAAATGATTGTGGAGAGTTCTGCAAGCAATATTTATGTTTTTGTATGTATTTTTTTTATCAAAGCCTTCTTAAAAAACTTATTGTGGTACCTTTTCAGGATCTTTTATACGATTATTTACGTATGTTTTTTTCCTTTATTGTTTCCCATTATATCTTGTACTTACATTTAAAAAGTTTTTTTTTCATTATTTCTAAATATATATAACATAACATAAGATACTAGTAATTTAAAAGTAAAAAATATATACGTTATAATAAGATAATGGGAACCATCTAAGGCATTGCCTGTGAGTGAGTAATATAAACTAAAGTGCTAAATTACTTAAAAAAATGTTATTTTTAAAGTGAAAGCTTAAAAACATGTACATCTTTGAAAATATTGTAGTAAAAAGTTAGTTGATTTTTTGTTATAGTTTCAAGAAGTAAAATAAAGTTAGTCTTGAATTATATTGAAAAGTGAAGCATGAAGGTTTACATAGAATTTAGAGGAAAAGTGTTTCAACATCTGCATCATTTAGCCATAATTTTAATTCTTTTGAGTAAAGTGATATTTTATCATTTTTAATTGTTAAACTAACGTTTAAGACAAGATTTTTATGCATAGCACAAAGTGTAACAATTATTATAAGCAATAATTATCAGCCTGAAACACTCATCCACATTGAAAAATCTTCCGAGAAAAGATACATGCCGCCAACGGGACTTGAACCCGTGACCTTCTGATTGCCGGTCAGGTGCTCTCCCAACTGAGCTATGGCGGCTTATCTCCTACCCGCCAAATGATTCAATATATACTAGTGTTTCCTCTCTCGCAAAAATAAAGTTGGTTGTTTTCAGGTGGAAAAAATATAATAAGCAGTAATTGTTGAATGAAACACTAGTATATATTGAATCATTTGGCGGGTAGGAGATAAGCCGCCATAGCTCAGTTGGGAGAGCACCTGACCGGCAATCAGAAGGGCACGGGTTCAAGTCCCGTTGGCGTCATGTATCTTTTCTCGGAAGATTTTTCAATGTGGATGAGTGTTTCAGGCTGATAATTATTGCTTATGATATTTTATCTGTCATTTGAATGTGTTTGGTAGAAGATTTAATGTACGAGGACCAATAACTTGTTTGCTTGTTTTGATTAGGCGAATGTAAAACAATGTTTATGTGTGTATGCATGTGTGCATCTATATTAAAAGAGTTATATATATGTATATATTACCAATATTTTATTATAATCTAATCCTTATGCGAGTTTTTCTTTCTCCTATTTTCTACTTTCCAATATTAATTTTTCAATGTTGAGCTTGTTTATTTACTAGTACCATATGTTTATACTAGACTTCATACAATGTAACAATCCTCCATTGGTCACCATAAAACAGGCAGCCGCCTAGTATAGTCATTTAATGTGTCTACTTTTAATTAAATATCATGTATTTTATAAATAAAATGTATTCGAAATTATTCTTCGTGGCACAAAAAAACACCGAATCAATGACAAGTGGCACGAAGAATTTATTTATGGATTATGTACTGAGATAAAAAACGAAGCGAATCTATTATAAATGTTATCATCAATCAAATAATGTTGTTATCAGCTGGAAAATATTTCAATTATTTATTTTTACCTAAATAATATTATCCATTTCTCGTTAAACATGTAAAAAATCTATATATATATATATATATATATATAAAAATCAAAATGTGCTTACTTGGGTGTATATATTGTACGTACATGAGATATCTATGTATTGCTATATTAAGCTTAGGAAATGTTAGAAACTTTCAAAATACCTTCTTTAAACCCCCGCGAAGGTTTCTGGATTATTTAAACTACATCTGAAATGTTTTTTTAATCATTACAATACTCTTACGAAACTGTCAAAAATGTCACAATCTGAGTATTATATTTTGCAAACTATCGATTGTTCAATTAAAATTCAATTTTCGAATGAATTCTTAAAATGAATGTATTTATATGATGGATGAAATCATCATATTTCAGGTATAAAAAAGCTTGTTTCAGTGATGATAAACCATGTTTCAGGGATGAAAAAACATGTTTCAGGGATTAAAAATCATGTTTCACACATAAAAACACCATGTTTCAGGGATGATAAACCATGTTTCATAGATAAAAAAAGTTCATGTTTCTAGAGTAAAAATACCATGTTTCAGAGATAAAAAAAAACATATTTCAAGGATAAAAAATTATATTTCAGGTTAAAATAACATGTTTCAGGGATAAAAAATAATGTTTTTGGAGTAAAAATGTCATGTTTCAGAGATAAAAAAAACAGGTTTCAGGGATAGAAAATCATGTTTCTGGGACAAAAAATCATGTTTCGGGGATAAAAAAATGATGTTTCAAGAATAAAAAAAAATCAATTATCCATAAATCTTTTCAGCGAATGAGCACTAAGGGACTTCGTGCATATTCCTTGGCTATATTGATACCATACCGTGATATATATTTATAATTATACTGTGTGAAATAGCATTAAGTGAGACTTAACCACTGCAGCGATTTTTGCTGAATTTCAGCACCCCTTACGAAACCTGGGTTTGCTTAACTGCTGAATTTCAGCAAATTTTCCCTAGATGCATTAAATTTTTTTTTAAATATTTTCAAATAAGCCCGCTGTTCAATTTTGACGTTTTTGAGTAGATGGAAAGATACTACTTCCATTTTAATTCAACAGATGGCAGTGTACCCTACCTATTTACGAAATGTGGTCATTCGTAAATTCTTTTTTTATAGATTCCTCTAGAATCTAGAATATTAAAATGCCTCAGTGTAAAATGCGTATTTTAATCGTGCTGTAGTGGATTTTATCAATGTAATAATGATTGAATTAGTTATGCACTTAACGTGTTGAAACGCCTTTCAAACTTAAGAATTCAGTGATATTTGAAAAACAAAAGTTTTTTGGTTATGTTTTTGATATATTTTTACGGTCGGACTATTTTTGACTATGCGATATTTTCAATAAATAAACTAATAATCGAGTTAATTGGTATTGCGTATTTAAGATAATTGATGTGTCTGTCTGATGTATTGCAGCTATTTTGGGAGAGTCCTTTAAGAAATCAATTTTAGTCTATTCAAATGTCGCCTTTTCTGGACTAAATTTTGGTCAAAAGTTTGCTGAGAGGGAACATTAAACAGTTCACAACATCAAAATTCAATTTTCTTAGAAGCGTATGTAGATTGTGATTATAAATTAGATCGTTTAAAAGGAACCTAATAGCAAATATTTAATGTGGAGGTAAAATTGAACTTCCTAGGCGAGTTTATAGGGAGAAATTCCTGAGAATAGTTCCGTTTAAATGTTTACGATTTTATAATATTTTTTTTATAAATCCTAGAAATATGTGATAAACAACCAAAGATAGGTAAATTTATTGATTATATAAAACTATGATCAGTTTGTATGTTTTTATATTAAAATTCGGAGGTATGGTGTTTTTAAGGTGGGCGGAAAATATTCAAAATGGTCACCAAAATATCACGAGCAATCCGAGGAAATAAATAAAAATCGCGCTGTCGCTCCAGAGGTTAATGCTATTTCGGTGAAAGATTTTTGTTTATCTGTGGTATTCAAAATCTGGCAGTTAATAATAATAATATTTGGATGACTTGTAGCGCCGTCTTTGTGAAAAATCACCTCACTGGGGCTGTTTAAGGTAAGTTTTTCGCTGACTGAATTGAATTATTATTGACAAAAATGTTGTCAAGAGCGAAAAAAATATTGCAAAACACTCATTTTTCATTATTGAAGTCCCTAGGGGTAGGCGACAACAAGTCGTTGATCAGAATTGGGTGATATCAAAATTATACAACGAAATGATACCAATATCATATTCCCATAAAAAATATTTGTGGTTTAAAGTGATAAAAAAAATTTTGACACATGAGTTTCAAAGTTGGTAGCTTCTATTGACCTTACTGTCGTTTCAGAGTTTCAAAGTTGGTAGCTTCTATTGTACCTTCTGTCGACGACAGCGAAATATATGAGAATGAATTTTTTTTTTTTTTACAGTGAATACCGCACAAGAATCTCAACTGCTCCCGTCTGGAGCCAGTGAGACTATGGCATCCCCAATTGGGGTATGTTGTGAGGCTGAAGGTAGTGTGGAGGGGAAGGAGGTGGGGAAGAGGAAGGTTGGGAAGTACCTGGCTATTCAGATCTGGTCACTAAACACGGCTAAAGCCATTTTCAAGCAACGTTTCAATTCTGAATGGTGGTCTTACACCAGGGCGATACTGATAGTATCTTCCACTCTGGAACATGCCGCAATTATACTATATATTATTTTAAATGAATTAATTGTGAAACAACACAAATTAATCAAATAAAATTTATTTGCGCATGCCGGGTTCGAACCCGCGACCTCCGGATTGTGAGTTAAGAGTCTTACCCACTGGACTACGGAGGTGAATGAATGATTATACGAGTACTAATGTAGCGGATGAAAATCATATTACATGAAACCACTTTTTTGTAAAAAAATATGGGTGAGTTGGGGTAAATCCGGATTTAAGGGAAGATCGAAAAACTCGATTTTCGCGGTACCCTGGCAACCTATAAAATGCGCCAATACCTCTAGAGGAGCGCTATTTCATTACGCATAGAACCCCCTTCGGTCGGCTCTAGGAAGCTAAAGCGTCAGGTTGTGAGGCGCGTTTTTTGAACAGGTTAAATTTTGCGGAAAATTGTGAGATAACCCCCATCATAAATATCTACGGATCCAGGTAGGCTATTGAATTGATTTTAAATCCACTGTGTATTATTTTTAGATAAAAAATAGTTTAGGAAGGTTCCAGTGTCTAATCTGCTTCGGTTTCGGCTGTAGCTTTCTTTTCGATTTTACCCCTTGACGTATTTCCCGGAGAAAGATCGGAATATGATCCTTCCGACCTTACCCCTTTTGCGGTTTCCTTACAAATATCCACGTATTTCCAAACTAAGAGGTTCGTGAGGGCAGATTTGTGGTGGTGGTGGTGCATAGTGCAGGAACAGCGCTGTGCCGGGCGGAAATCACTATTCCCGTATTCGATAAACGCGAGTATCGATTACAGACGAAGGTCATTCATATTAGACTGTTTATATCAGGGTTTCCCAAACTGTGTTCCGCGGAACACCAGGGTTCCGCAGAACCTGAATAGGGGGTTTGCGACAATTTCACGGAAGAATTTCTTTTAATATAATATGCCTACACATATTCATATTTCAACAATACAATAATATATTTGAATACCGAAGATATTTAATTTATTACCTGACAATATAAAGAAATGTAATTCTATGAATAAGGTTAAATATATGGTGAAAAATTGGTTATCGGAAAAAAAAATTATATTGATATTGATATGTATAAAAAAAAAGTTGAATCTGTAGATATAAGATGTAAATTTTAAATGTAAAAAATCTATATGTAACTAAAATATAAGCACCTGCTGACAAGCCATTTCAATTGGCTTAGCAGCACTTGTTTGTTGATTTTAATATGTATATCTATTCTTTCAATTAAAAAAAAAAAAAAAAAAAAAAACACCACTAATATTATTTACAAGAAATTATTATTTATATAGTCTAGTACCTATCTTAAGAACTATTGTGAAATATTTATATAAATACCAGGTACAGAGACTCTTCCAGGTACAGAGACTAAGTTTTATGGAAGTTAAAAGAGCGGTTTTCTGTTATTGCAGTACATTCTCATTTTACATACTAAAAAAATCACTGAAACTTATTATTGCGCTGCATACTGTGATAAGAGTCAATATTATGAACATCTGTGCGATGGGTAAACGTTAATGGATAACGGATAGCGGATCTGCATGTGTTTCACGAAATTTCTATTGTTTCACCATATTTTTACCTGGAAGTAAAATAACTTTAAAAGTCAGTCAGTCTTACTACATCTTTGTTAGCAATCATATTTTATTATTAGTCGAACTATAAACGCGCGTAGTACCGTAATTGTTGGTAAAAATGAGTCAAAAAATTACAATTTTGGATTACATCATTTTTCTGCCTTACATGAACTTTTGAATGAATTAAATTCAAAGGTAGATAAATAGGTTTCCAATGAATTGTAACTTGAAAACAACTCTTCAGCAATATATTCCGTAAACTAGTAAGGACACTTCCTGTGTTCGGAATCCATTTTCCATGACAGCTAAAACAGTAGGCAAGTGTGTTTGTAAATGTGCAAGTGAGTTTGAAAATCTAATTGATTTAATTAGTGACTCTGACTTTCAATTAGTGAAGATAATATTTAAATAATTTCTGGGTGAGTTTGTCAGAAGAAGTACCTACTCCAAAACAAGCTATTATTGTTTTACTTCAGTTTTCTACAATCTATTTATGCGAAGCGGGATTTTCTAATTATGCTGCAAATGAAGTCTAAGTGCACGAACCAGGCTCATTTGAATACAACTTACCAATATATTGTCTGGTATCACGAAGATATGCAATTAACGGACTCAAGAACCAGGCTCATTTGAATACAACTTACCAATATATTGTCTGGTATCACGAAGATATGCAATTAACGGACTCAAAATCGTCAAAGGCATAAGGTGCTTTATTTATTCCAATGTTTTGTTTGCTTATATACCAAATAAATAATGCGTACCTACCTGTAACATTTTTTTGTCATTTTCACCATTATAAACTACCCAACCTAAAAAGTAAGCCAAGTGTTCTATTCAATTTTACGAATTCGCAAAGTGTTCCGTTGCAGAAAAAGTTTGGGAAACCCTGGTTTGATAGTTAAAAGTTTTAAAAAATGTGTAGCTTTAAATTTTTTTCGAGGTTGTTATGCCGCGAACTACTGCAGAAAAACACTGCGCGCTGTATGTTATGCACAAGACGATTTTTTATCTACAAATGAAGACAAAAATAAAGAAGATCACACAAGAGTGGAACATCAGTTTCTACCTATACATGACCTCGTTATAGGGAAACAGTTTCAAAGAGTGATACCTACTCTTGGAATACCAAATTATTTATTTTGTTCTGATAAAAAAAATTTGTACTTATATATCTACCTATACAATATGTTATAAGTATAAGCACCACATAATTATATGTATAATATAAATACAGTAGAACCCCGTTAATTCGAAATCCACGGGATATCAAAAATAAAATTAACGAATTCCCACGTACCTAATTCAAAATTTTATGAAAAAAAATGAGTTTCTCGGCCCCAAATTCAAATTCAAGTTCTTAGGAATTAATTTATAATAATACGAATTACTCCCGTGTAAATCGAATTTTCGCAGCCATTTCAGCGCCCCATATTCGAAGTAAATTCATAAAAATACTGTATGTTCCGAGTAGGTAAATCAAATTTTTGCGGACGAAAGTCGTCGCGGCCGTCCTTTCAAACTTATAACTTAGAAATACTACCGCATAAAACGTAATTTTACATCCTATTTCCGACGATGCCAGCTCTTTGAATTCAGATAGATACTCGAAGTAAATTCGTAAAAATACGATATATTTCGCGTAAATTGGAATTTCACGACCGAAACCTGTCGCAACCGGCCCACTAAATTCAGATACCTATAGGTACCAAATAAATTCATAAAATACGGTAGGTATATTTTCGCGTAAATCGAAATTTCGCGGCCGATTTCTGTCTCAACCGGCCATTCACAAGTAAATTTGTGAAAACACCGATAAGTTTCGGAATAAACGAAATTTTGCGTTCGAAACCCGTCGCAGCCAGCCCTCTAAATCAAAACCGCATAATTTCCGCGTAAATCAATTTTTGCGGCATTTTACCGCCGCGGCCGGCTTTTCAAATTTAGTAAAAATACAATTTATTTACCGTAAATCGAATTTCCGCGGCCGTAATAGGTCGCGGCCGGCCCTCTAAACTCAGATTCCTATTGGAAATAAATTCGTAAAAAAACCGCATAATTTTCGCGAAAAACAAATTTTGGCGGCATATTACCGCCGCAACCGGCTCTTCAAATTTAGATATACGAAGTGAATTCTTAAAAGTACCATATATTTCGCTTAAAAATAGAAGTTACGCAACAGAATCCCATCGCGGCCGGCCATCTAAACTGTGATACCTATTGGAAACTAATATTATAAAGGGGAAAGTTTGTATGGATGTATGTTTGTTACTCTTTCACGCGAAAACTACTGAATGGATTTGAATGAAACTTTACAATAATATAGCTCATACATCAGAATAGTCTATAGGCTATAGCTTAGAGCTCGGGCGTTATGAAAAATAATTTCATTTTTCATACACTTTCTGTCGGTAATAAAATCGATTTATTGCAAACGTCAGAAAAAAACAAACAAATTGTCACCTTGGAAACGATGTTTTTTTTTTTTTTTTAATTTGGCAATTCACCCTAAAAAGATTGCTTTGCTGGCGTCGTACTTAATAACTATCTCTAAAAATGAATCGCCGAAATGTATAGTTTGGCAAGAAAGTGTAGAAATTAATTCAATTGGAACTAAACGTGTTCATTACTATGGCAACACCGAATTATATGACGTTTCCTATGGCATGCCTATGGCTGTCATATTAACGCGTGTTACGGTTGATTTATTGTCTTAAATCTGAGTAGAATATCGCTGATTTGATAATATTTTTATTCATTGTTTGCCTGAATTTAATTAAAATGAATAAATTATTACATAGTGATACAAGAGGGGTTATATTCTGCGTTTTTCAACGCTGCCTAGCCGAGTGTCACGCGAAGAAGCTTCTTTTTAATTTAGAAGATGTTTGCAAACGAACTGCAGACATGACTGGTACGTAGTATAGTTTGTTTAATAAATTTCATTAGTATTACAAGATTTATGCCAATTTTCGAGCGATAATAACCATTACAATCTGATTTGAGGTTATGGTAAAAAAATCTGGTTTTGACACTTCATTTTGACAGTTAATATGCGGCCACAGGAAAAAGGGAATAACTCAATAAAAAAAATAATATTAAACTCGTAGAAAAGTTATTTTTTTCTCGTTTTCTCTTTCTTTCTTTCCAAGTGAAAATTATCTAGTGTGTGTTTTTAAAACTCCCTTCTATAATAATAATTTTAATGATTTTTCACACACAGGTTAATCTGAATCAACGGTAAGACGAATTGTCAAGGAAGGGGAAAAGGCAGATGGAAAATTTGAAACACCGGAAAAACGGAAAATGGGCATTAAGTAATAGCATAAGTGCTGATGATTGGAAAAATTGTTGCAAACACGTGATGAAAATTGATGCAGAATATTATGCACGAGGCAGTAATATATATGATGATATCGATGAACTGCGTTTAGATGAAGATAAAGATACGGAAGAAGAAGAATCACACGAGGACGAAGACAATAATTACATGTCGGGTGTTGAATTAATAGACTTAAATTTTTAAGTACCTACGTTTTTATATCGGAATAAACGCCCACTTAAAACTTGTTTTGTTTTATTTTGCTTCTATTAAATAACAGTTTTTTGTGCAAATTTTTTGAAAATACAAATACGCAATGAAATATGCATTTTGCCAGAAGTGTTTTTTTAAAACATACGTTCTTTGTCTTATGAGCCATCTTGGTGTTGCCATTTAAAACTAGAAAACGATCGCAGCGCCATCATTTATTTTCTACACTTTCTTGCCAAACTGTATGTATGCGCATAAATCCGAACGACTGCACCAAGTTGGACAATTCTTTTTTTGGTTGTTCGTTATTTTGTATAAAACTACCGTTGAGTTCTGGCATTATGAAATTTGTATAAAAAATTATAATTGGTTTTACGCGAGCAGTTTGAAAACTGAATGTATCGGGAATGATTGTGTGGAATGCGAGAGGTGTGAGGGGGGAGTGGGGAGGGGGTTAGGGGAGGGAGAGGCGGGAGGGAAGGAAGGGGAAAGGATGGAGGAGGGTGTGGGGAGGAATAGGGATGTGGGGAAGGGGGTTGATGGGGGGAGTGATGTGGGGAGAGGGAAGGTTGAGGAGGTGGAGTGGGGTGGGAGAGGTCGGAGGGAAGTAAGGGGTAGGGGTGAGGGGAGGGGTGGGTGGAGGTATAGGGGGGAGTGGGTTGATGGGAGTGGAGAGAGGGAAGGTGGAGGAGGCGGAGTGGTGTGGGAGAGGTAGGAGGGAAGGAAGTGGAAGGGGGAGGGGTGGAGGAAGGTGGGGGAGGTGGAGTGGGAGGGGTATGGGGTGGGGGAGGGGTCGGTGGAGAAGGAGATGGAGGGAGAGGGGGGTTGATGGATGAGTGGAGTGGGGAGAGGAAAGGTGGAGGAGTTTGGGGAGGGGTGAAGGGAGGGGGGAGGGGGAGGGTGGTTGAAGGGGGGAGTGTAATGGGGGGAGGGGTGGGTGGAGGGGGAGGGGGGTTGATGAGGGTGGTGGAGTGGGGAGAGGGAAGGTGGAGGAGGCGGAGTGGGAAACCCCTAATACCATGCGAGCGAAGCCGCGGGAAAAAGCTAGTTGGAAATAAATTCATTAAATACGGTATATTTCTGCGTAAATCGAATTTTCGCAGCCGATTTCTATCGCAGCCGGTCATTCTAATTCAAATGTTCGAAGTAAATTCGTAAAAATACCAATAATTTCAGTGTACCTAAATCAAATTTATTATTATAAAATTACCGTCACGGCCGGCCCTTCAAAATTCGAATATTCGAAGTAAATTTTTAAAAATATTACCTATTAATTTCCTTGTTAACTGAAATTTTGCTGCCAATTTCCGCCGTAACCGTCCCTAAATTAATGCTTCGAAGGAAATTCGTAAAAAAACAACATTCCAATGTTAACCAATTCAGATTTGGAAGATAATACGATATAAGGACGATGTTAACCGCGTAAATCAACATTTTATGGCGTTTTACCACCACTGTCTGTCAGATTCAGATTTACGAAATTATATATATATATATATTTTTTGTTGGAGTGATTTATAATTTTCTACTAAACGGGCATTTCAAAAATGTATTGTTTCATATCATGTTTCCAAAACACTTAGAGAACGCTTTGCCGATCTTACCCCGTAAGGGGGAAGACCGGTATTCCAAAATCATAAATAGCTTTTTTTTTTGAATAGGTATACAATTAAAATGTTACAGATGCTAATTTGGCAACAAAAGGTAAGATGAAGTACCGTTTTTAGTAAATCTTATGACAAATATGCTTAATTGCAATTTTAGTATGAATGCCGGTCTCTTACTGTGGAAAACTCGATAAATAAAATTTACTCACATAGTTAAGAGCTAAAGGTAACATAATAAAATTTAAAACTTTGCGGGAACACCATAAATTCTTCATTAAAAAATTCCAAAGTGGACCAATGATCAAAAAAATTCATCTCATCAAAAAAGCACACGGTCTTACCCCAACTCACTGGATTATTAAAATAAAAATGTTACACCACCAAACTATTTTTACTTCGGTGCTTGCAATATCGTATCAGCGAAAAAGCATCAAGTCACGCAATTCTTTTCTAAAAAAGTATGAACTTTTCTGTTATTTTTAAATAATAAGTACAGGCATAAGTAGACAATAAAATAATCTAGTATACTCTATTCGTCCCTATAATGAATTCGATATACCTACTTAAAAAAAACTAAGGTTGCTCAAACTTTCAAATTCAATTATCTCGCAACTAGTATTTTTGACTTAATGTTTTTCCGCAATAAGTCCACGAAAATATAAATACCAATAAATATGGGATATTTTCTTCACTTGTCAACACACAGAACTTTAGACACCGCCACCATTTTATCGTTTGTTTTTTACCTAGTTGCTGGACTGGTGTACGAAGGCTGCCACTACATCGTCACCCCTTTTACATTGTCGCTGGACTGGTGTACTAGGGCTGCCACTACATCCTATTTTTAACTACTGTGTTAGACGTATTTTTAACTACTGTATGCCATACGGTTACAGGATTGAAGTCACAGCGCCTTTAGGATCATCCGACTACTGCCTGGTGACGACATCAATCCCTGTAAACTTCAGACCGCCAAACGAGAGGCTGAAGAGAATAGTGTGGCACTATAGGTCAGCAGATTGGTTCGGTCTGCGGGCACATTTTAATGCTTTCCCGTAGTCAGCTGTCTGTTTTCGGACTTCGGATCCCTTAAGATGTGCCCAGGAAATTGGTGAAGTCATCACATCCGCGGTGGATGGCTTCATCAAATCTACTGTTAAGGACACTGGAATAGGCTCAAAGCCGTGTTCAGTCGACAATGCGCTGAAGCAGTGCGACAAAAAAACGCGGCTTACCGAGCCTACAACACATCTAGAACATCCGAAGACAGAACAGCTTACAACAAAATGGCAAAGGAAACCAAGAGAATCATAAATAGGTAGAAATTCGAGCACGACAAGCAGATCAGCAGAAAGCTGGTTGCATGCCCGCATGGCAGTAGGCAATTCTTGTCGCTTGCGGGCTCAATAGGTCGCAATTTCTATAAATCCAGTCTGTCACCTCTCACCAGACCTGACGGCTCACTGGCAAACACCGCCACCGAAAAGGCAAAGTTATTAGGTAAAATGTTTGCGGCTAACTCAACCCTTGATGACCAAGGTGCTGTCCCGACGTCGGTTCCTCACTGCGGTTTTCATATGAAAAAGCTGAGGATCCGACATCGGGAAGTACTCCATGTTTTACGAGGGCTTGATGTTAACAAAGCTAGTGGGCCTGACGGAATACCTGCCCTGGTACTGCAGAGGTGCGCTGCAGAAATAGCTCCAATTTTGACGAAGGTTTTTAAAATATCCCTAAATCTGTGCTATAATCTAATTTTTTTTTAAATATCCCTATCTGTGCCCTCTGGTTGGAAAAAAGCGGTTATCCATCCTATTCCAAAGAAGGGTGACCGCTCCAACCCAGCCAACTACCGCCCCATAGCGATCACATCAGTTCTGTCTAAGGTGATGGAACGAGTGATCAGCGACAAATTGCTCAGATACTTCGAGAAGAACAAAATTATTAACGATTAATAGTCTTCTCGCGAATGTGACGCATGTTTGGGGGCGGTGCCTGGAACGTTTCGGCGAGACCCAAACGGTTGCACTGAACATTTCCAAAGTCTTTGACCGGGTTTGGTACCGAGGACTTGTCAACAAACTGCCTTCTTACGGACTTCCCGCATCCTTGTGTAAGTGGATTGCCGACTTTTTGAGGGAGAGGTCGATTCAGACGGTAGCCGATGGTTTCATCTCTTCCTCACACTTGATAAATGCTGGCGTCCCATAGGGATCGGTTTTGTAGGCGACTTTGTTTTTGTTGCACATCAACGACTTTTTGTCATGTGCAGCAATTCACTGTTACGCGGATGACAGTACAGACCATGATAGCTTTTTGTTTGACAAGCCCCCAAAGGGCTCACAAACTCCAACGGCTCGGAGGCTTTGAAGCAAAGAATGGACGGTTACCTCGAGAGTGTTTTCTCTTGGGGTAAAAATAATCTCGTTGAATTTAATGTTTCAAATACCCAATCTTGTATGATTACGTCTAAAAGGGATCGAAATGAAAATCTAGTATCTTTCAACGGAAGCAATCTTCCGAACAGTCCCTCCATTGATATGCTTGGTGTAACCCTAAGTGACCAGCTCAGGTATGGGGGCTCCATTGAAGCCAGTGTAAAGTTAGCCTCCCAAAAACTGGGCGTACTGTACAGAGCCCGCAGATACTATAATAGTACACAACTGCTAACCCTGTACAAATCACAAGTGCGCCCCACGGTTGAATTTGGCAGTCACCTCTGGTCTGGAGCTCCAAAATACCTAAAAAATACGCTCGACTCTGTGCAGAAACGGGCAGTCCGTTTAATAGAGTCTCCCATCTTAAGAGACGGATTGCAATCTTTAGAGCACATGCGTCGGGTGGGAATGCTATCCTTGTTCTACCGGTATTACAATGGAAGATGCTCCGAGGAACTAGCATCATTAATCCCTTCGGCACCGGTGCATAGGCGGGAAACACGTCAAACGCGTGACCAACATTTGTACACGGTTGACATTTGTCACATGAGAACGGGTCGTTTCTTCGACTCGTTCTTGTGTTCAACAGCTCGGCCGTGGAATGATTTGCCGGCCTCTGTATTTCCTCCTTCCTGGATGGATTCTTTTCCTCCTTCTTCCCTACATGGGTCTCTTCAAGACCAATGTTCATTCCTTCCTCTTCTCAAAAAGACCCTCCATACAGCATCCCAGATTACATCGGCCCTGAGGGAAATCTTTTTCCTCAGGGCCTCCTGTGTGGAGTTAATGTAAAAAAAAAACATCGTCACCTCTTTTACCTAGTCGCTGGACTAGTGTACTAGGGGTGCCACTACATCGTCACCTCTTTTACTTAGCCGCTGTACTACCGGTGTACTAGGGCTGCCACTACATCGTCACCTCTTTTACCTAGTCGCTGTACTACGGGTGTACTAGGGCTGCCACTACATCGTCATCTCTTTAGGGTAGAGTTCTAACTTCACTCTACCTTGCTTTGAGATATGAGGTGGCAAAGTTTGTAAAAATGTTTTCCCATTATCTATTTACCAATTTCTGATTTTGAGGTTGAATATTGTGTAAAGTATTTTTATTGAACATATTTTATAGGAAAATATTTAAATAGGACCTATAATTACCGTTTTAGAACATATCTAAACATGCAGATAAAACCGCATTAAAATATGAAAAACTTAAATACTTTACACAACATTGAACCTCAAATCAAAAATTTCTAAATAGACTAAGAAAATTCGTTATTGCAGGCTAGGCTATAAGGCGAAGTTAGAACCCTATTCAACCAAAATAACGAACTACAATGCACCTCTAAGCAATGATCAACTGTCAGATACAAACAAAATAGAGAGTGTAAGTGATGTTAGAACCTTGTATAATAAATAGAGCTTGATTTTAGAATTTATTATTTATGCATTAAACCGCTTACTCGTTAATACGGAATATTTTTTATTCAAACTCTTGTATTTAGCTTTATTATCACGAAAAATGAGTATTCAAGTCGGGGGAGACCAAAAACCATGCAAAAAATATGCATTTAACATTTTAATTTTGTTCAAATTAATTCACTTACGCGATTATAAATTCTTCGCCATAATATTCTATTTATATGTTTATATCAACAACTTATATATTCATAGACAATCAATCCTTCACATTTTCCAAGGTACCAATAGCTAGAATATTAAAAAAGATTGCCATAGCGGAAAAATTGATTCTCAAATATTTAAGGAAGGTATACCAACTAGAGTTTTTATGTTCTGAAAAAGCAAATTATTTACTCGAGTAAATGTACTATATAAGAATTAAAATGCATGTATATTATATAAATATATAATAAAAACGGCATTTTCTGACGACATCCAAAAAATTCATTATTGACAAGTTTGAACTTGAATTTATAAGAGAAGAACATTGAAAGAAAGGTGTTAGAATAATTACACATACCCGTTAGACAAACCCTGCTTGCCATAGATACAAACCATTCAAAACCTGGGATGTTTTTTTTTAAATAAAGATAACATACACAAGCCCGCTACACAAACCCTGCTTTGCCAGACAAACAATTCAAAAACGTAGGCTGTTTTTTAAAGTAAAGATAACATACACAATCCCGCTAGATAAATCCTGCTTTCCAGACAAACAATTCAAAAACGTAGGCTCTTTTTTAAAGTAAAGATAACATACAAAAGCCCACTAGACAAACCCTGCTTTGCCAGACAAACCATTAAAAAACGTAGGCTGTTTTTTAAAGTAAAGATAACATACACAATCCCGCTAGACAAACCCTGCTTTGCCAGACAAACCATTCAAAAACGTAGGCTGTTTTTAAAAGCAAAGATAATTTACAAAATCCCGCTAGACAAACCCTGCTTTGCCAGACAAACCATTTAAAAACGTAAGAAATCATCAAAATCTAGGTTAGGTTACAAGTGTTTAGTTTTATTGATTGTATTGTATTTTAGGTAATTTTTGGAGATCGCTGGCAACGGTTAATATGCACTTTTTTTTAAAAACCTTTTGATTCACCTTAATTACATTAAAAGGCAACTATTTGAATTGGGGGAAGTGGAAAATATTTCATTCTAAATTTCAATTACGTAAAATTAAAATTAGCTTTCGTCTTTTGAGATTGTACGCCATTAGCTATTAGCTAATGGCGTACAATTATGGTTAGTCATTAGCAGAGGCGGCCCGTGACAAAATTCGCGAGCAGTGCATTTCACAAAAAAAGGTAACATTAACATGGGAAAATAAAGTGATTAGGGGGTGACATACCTAATGCAAATGTTCACTTGTAGAGTAAATCCATTCGTCGCTCTTTCATTAGTGAAAATACTTCAATGACACGATTATTCTGGTATATAAGATATCAAACCTTTTTCGATGCTCAACATCGACAAAGCATTAAGCCGATCTTGAGACATAGTGTTCCTCAGAAATGTTTTTAAACGTTTTAATGTAGAAAAACACCGTTCGCACTCAACAGTTGTCATTGGAATAGTACAAATTATTTTTAAAAGTTTAACCGTTTCACTAAAACACTACACTAATTACATTTGATAAAATCTACGTTAATCGCAATGTTTTCAGTAACACTCATTTTTAAATAAGTTTTTTTTTTACAGAATAAAACTTGCAAAAACTGTTAAAATGCTGTCAATACCGAAACAATACAGCGCCGCGTTGGCGGCCGATGGCGTTAAAACATAACATTGTTATTTCGTCTTAAATTCGTCGAACATAACTATTCCATTCCAAAGGTTCGGTATCACTTTACGCAAGTTTAATGTTAAGTCATTTGCTCCGCTAGTGCACCCAGGCACCATATGTATTCTCTGCTTTCACACGTCAATCGTCCGTATGGGTCTATACCTGTCTTGCTCATTTCACGGGCACGAGCACTTCAGCATCTGGGGATGATCCCGATAGAAATATAACTTCGTGTGACGTCACGCATGGGCATAACAAAATGTGCACGAATTCCTTTCTCTCATGGGAGGGAGTTTAGACAATTGGTTAAGATTTTGTAACGAATTGGCGGGATTCTTCGTGAGAGGATGTAGATACTAATTTACACTTCTGACCTATTTTCGGCAGTGCAGTGCACATATGCACCAAGGAAGCGGCCGCCTCTGGTCATTAGTCTAGGTTACAATATTAATGGTATTAATATTGTAACCTAGACTAATGTATGTTATGTAATAATATTTAATGGTAGAACCTACAGACAAGCTGATCTGTCACAGCTTTGTGGGACTACCCATATCTTATATTGTATCATATGTTATCATATGAAATTAAATAAATAAATTAAAAAAAAAAAAGAAGCTCATTCGCTGTCACTTTGGTATGTTGGTATTCCTGATACACTTGAATGTATAACGAACGGTTATAAAGGGGCACTTTCTTTTGAATCACAATCCATGTTACACAAACCTAGCGTAACCGCTAAACTACTTGAAAACTGGGATGTTTTTCTTGCCTTGACGCGAGTAGGCGTTAGAAAGGGGCACTTTCTTTTGTATCACAAACCATGTTACACAAATCTAGCGTAACCGCTAAACTACTTGAAAACTGGGATGTTTTTCTTGCCTTGACGCGAGTAGGCGTTATAAAGGGGCACTTTTTTTTGTATCACAAACCATGTTACACAAACCTAGCGTAGCCGCTAAACTACTTGAAAACTGGGATGTTTTTTTGCCTTGACGCGAGCAGGCGGTATAAAGGGGGCACTTTCTTTTGTATCATAAACCATATCACACAAACTTATACCAACATAACAAAATGACATTTGAAAATAATGTTTGAAAATGGACGGTCTCGTTTCACAGAATGAAAGCTAATTTTAATTTTACGTAATCGAAATTTAGAATGAAATATTTTCCACTTCCCCCAATGCAAATAGTTGTCTTTTAATGTAATTAAGGTGAATCAAAAGATTTTTTCAAAGAAGTGCGTATTAACAATTGCCAGCGATCTCAAAAATTTACCGTATTTTAGCTCAACCAGTGAGTAGGTAGCTACTGTACGTCATTAATTCCTGGCTAGGAAAATATAACTAGTTGAATCAAGAATATACAAGAATTTATTTTATGATGTTGGTACTTTCGGCAAATGTCACATTTGATTGTCTATTATCTGTTTGAAGATAATTATGTTTGCACATAGGTAATTGTTTACATATTGTAGTTACAGCGCATAAATAAATAAAAAAAAACCTAATATATATTATTACATACATAAATTATATGTAATTTTGTAAATTTTAATGTATTTCTCTTATAAGTGAACTATGTATTATAAGTTCACACTTTTAAACACATAACTTCATCTCTCTATATTGTGAATCTTGTTGTAATTCCTCCAACTTGTTATCAGATACTTGGTTTACACTTTTTGACTTTTCAATGCTACTAACTTAACTACTTATAATATCTCATACACTGGAAATCTGAATATATTATATGTTACCAGGTTAATTCAGCAAATCCGAATATACTGTATGCTACCAGGTTATTTCTCATTTTTTTTGTTATGTAATTATATAATGTATAATATGAACTAAACCTGTAAATTTGTCTGTCCTGGCACGGGAAACTTTCCTAGTTGGACAGGCAAAGCTTCCTAATATGCATTTTGTACTTTCTTTTGTATTTATCTATAGTAAATAAAAATAAGTAAAATAAATAAATATTTATTAAAAAAGGAATATTCCGTATTATCTGTGCATCAAACTTCGACAACACGAAGGTTCCGTATTATCCGTGAGGTGGACTAACTGCATATTTACCTAGAATTTCTTCATACAAATATCTACGGAAATACAACACAATTGTTCTGAAAATTATTTTATTTGTTCAAATGAGCGAAACAAATGGTTTTACATTCAAAATCACCATTGAAAAAATCTCGTGAGAAATGTGGATAAAAATTCACCTTAGAAACAATATTTATTTAAATAGATGCCTGAACAGCTTTTTTCTAGTAACTACTTATATTAAAACATTTATTTATTGTTTCTTTACACTGCAGGTAAAAATGTTTACAATCAATTTTCACCCCACTAGGACAAGCCTGTGTTGAGGTTAACAATTATTATACAAATTATCAAAATTATACAGATATTGAAAGAACAATATTGTTGTATTTTTTACACCTTAAGATTATGGGTGTAGGTATAGGTCTCGCAAGTTAAGTTGACTTCATCACAGAACTCACACAGATGCAAAACTTTCATACAGCGTGTTTCGTTTTAGGCTTTTAACAAAAAAGCAATTCATAATTATTTCACAATTGAGAATTCGAATCCAAAGCGTGTTTAAATCGGTAACATAAAACTAACGTTGTTTTACAACATTTTTATAGAAATACTGAAGGTTTAGGAAGAAAAATAAGTTTATTAACTAAATGTGATAGTCTTCAGCATTGAATTCAAATGGGTATTCATAACTAACAACAAGGTTAAAAAAATATTGTGTTATTTAAAAAGATTAATTTATTATAATATTCATACTTATACTTTCGTTTACCTAAACCAAGTACCTAATAATGAAATGAAGTGTGATTTACAAAATCTGTGCTTAAAAATTTTGCTGCTAATGGATTATTTATTTTTTATAATTATGTGTTCGCAATCATCAGCAATAGTAATTATTTAATTATGTATCAGTCATCATCAGCAACTATCTATACGTATATTATCTAAAATATAACAGATTACTAACACAAAGGTACAAAAGATTAACTGTTAAATAGGTACTAGTCTATGATACTCCAGTTGCCTTAGACGTCAAATCATACAAGTCATTTATGCTTAAAAGTTGACCACCGTTTTTTATAAGTAAAATATAAGTAAAATAATTAAACATACGTAATAAAATTTCACGAGTTGGTCTATTCAGTGATTTGCCACGTTCCATTTCATAACAGGACTCCATGATATCGTAATAAATATTACAAACACTCTGTAAATCTACTAATAAAGATTCGAATTAAAAATAATGAAAACTATTTATTATTTCAAATTTAAAAATTTGATATTATCACCTGCGAAATGTAGGTGCACGTATGTTTAAATCAAATTACGAACCGAATGAAGAGAATAGAACATCCTGTAAGTACTGCCTCAAAAGGGTGTCGTAAAACTTGCCTCTCTTCTAACTAGTTGCAATAAGTGGGCGTAAGCAAGACAGAGAGCCTTATCGGTTTTGTGGGCGTCGCTTGACGTTCACACAGATAGACCAATACATCAATACTAAGCATTTTTATTGCTTCCAACTTAAGATGTTTTACCTATAACGCAACGAGAGATGAACGCAATAAAAATGCTTAGAATTGATGTATTGGTGTATCCGTGTGTCTTCAAACTACGCCTACTTATCCTCCGTCTTGCTTATTTTTTATTATTGTCCACTTATTGTAACTAGTGTAGAAGAGACAGCAAGTTTTTATGGCGCTGATAGCATATTGTTTTGGTGCACTTACGGGGTGTCCTATTCTTCAATTCGTAAATGTGATGTAAATATACCAACACATAACATCGTATCGCAAGTGAAATGATGACTAGTTTTTAAATTAGAAATAATTAATAGTGTTTGTAAAGTGTGCAAGTGTAATATTTATTACGACATCATGGAGTCCTGTTACAAACCGGGACATGGTAAATAACTGAATGGGCAAACTCGTGAAATTTTATTCCGCATGTTTAATTATTTTATGCATAATATAAAAAAAACGGTAGACAACTTTTAAGTATACATGACTTGTATGATTTGACGTCTAAGGCAACTGGAGTATCACATACTAGTATTCAACTTATTCTACTTCAAATCTTTTGTATCTTTGTGTTAGTAATCTGTTATATTTTAGATAATATACGTGTAGATAGTTGCTGATGATGACTGACACATAACTAAATAATTACTGTTGCTGATGATTGCTAGCACATAATTATAAAAATTAAATAATCCATAAGCAGACAACTTTTTAAGCACATATTATGGAAATCACTCTTCATGTAAACAATGACTACAAGAAACAACTATTTACGTAGACAAAATAGGTTATTAGGTTCTTAGTTTAGGTAAACTATGTAATTTATGCGTATTGAGTTTGAAACGAAACTTTACAAATGTCAAATCCATACAAAAAAAGGCGACAATGGAGGTTTTTTATATGGGAAATTTTAAACTTTGAATGAAAATCGATTTTTAATGCATATTTTTCCGTCTATCCCGACCAAAACCGATGTTTCTTTTGGTAATTAAAATTAAAAGTCGTTTACTTTTCAAAATCTATGCCTATTAAACGGTTAGCGGCATGTGGCGGCTTGTGGATTATTTACTTTATAAAATATTATTCTTTTTTTTAACCTTGTTGTTATTTACGAATACTCATTTGAATTCAATCCCGAAGATTATCAAAATCAATATCAAAAATCAAAATCAAAAAAATATTTATTGTAAAATGAAAATTACAAAAGGTGTAGCTTATGGGTAGTCCCCATTTCTTCCAGCTAACCACATTTATTTAATTACAATGTTTATATAATATTATTTGTTTTATTATAATTACAATGTTTATACAGATAAAATAACAATACACCAATGAAAAAAAAATATATATATATACCAATAAAAATAGGCGTTAAAAATAGGCAACGTGAATACCTCACGTTGAGTGAATATTCACATTTAGTTAATAAACTTTATTTTGATAACCTTCAGTATTTCAATAAAAATTGGTATAAAACAAAATAAGTTTTATGTAACCGACTTCAACACGCTTTGGCTTCGAATTCTCAATTGTGAAATATTTATTAATTGTTTTTTTTTAAAGCCTAAAACGAAACACGCTGTATGAAAGTTTTGCATCTGTGTGAGTACTGTGATGAAGTCAACTTAACTTGAGAGACCTATACCTACCTTCGACCAAATAAACCTTATCACGTCAATGGTACCTACTAAATTGATGACGCTAAGTAAACTGGCATCAATGTAAACATGTAGACTTTTAGGGTGACCAAAGTTTATTGATCTGATTTAAAAAAATGATTTAATTGAGTAATGTAATTTAATATTCTTCTAAAATTCGATATTGCAAAATTTATTTTACAAATAATTCACAAAGATGGTCTTTCCCGGATTGATTTAAAAGTGAATACACACATACGTGCATTAAAAATTAAACAGCAATAATTAATGTGTATTGGAATAGAGCATGGTTGGTGGGATTATGTTGTGTTTGGTGTTTCAACAAGGTAATATTATTGTAAAAGTTTTGTTTTCAAATGCGTCTCATCTTGAAGACATCTTAATATATATATATCTATATTTATAAAAATTTAGTTTCCGTATGTTTGCGTTCGCTAATCTCGGAAAGTAATCGATGGATTGACTCAAATTTTTTACAGAACATTGCATTTTAGCAGAAGAGCATTTATACATACTTTTTATTTGGAAGTTCCAAAGAAAAATAATAATTTTATGCGTTTTAAATTGACTCATAATTTGTGATAGTAAACAACGGAATTACAGTTCTAGACAGAATGACATTTTGCAGAAAAATGATTGTTAAATAAAATTCTATTTTTGAAAATCTTTAAGTTTATAAATTTATTTAAAGTAGGTACTCCCCTAATAGTTTGAATCGAATCAAGAATTTTAGATATTTTAAATAGGTACCAAATTTAATAAACATGAAAAATTGAAATTTTAATAAAATTGTAAAAGGTGGCACGCGGGCTGTTTAAAAACTGAATGCACTGGGATTGAATATATGGAACGCGGGAGGAGGGTTGGCGGGACGAGGGAGCGGTAAAGGGAAGAGGGAAGGCGGAGAATGTGGACGGCGAAGGCGAGAGGGGGGAGGGGAACCTGGGAAGGGGAGAGGAACCTGGGAGGGCGGAGGAGAACTCGGGACAAGGGTTTGCGGGACGGAGGAAGGGGGGGGAGTGGAGTGGGGAGAGGGAAGGTGGAGGTGACGGAGTGGGAGCGCGAGAGGGGAAGAGGATGCAGGAGAAGAAGGGGTGGCGGAAGTGGAACGGGTCGAATGGGAAAGGATACTCAGGGAGAAACATTTATTTATTAAATGGCATAGCAACACATGAAATAACGTGATATTGTATAAGCCTTTAAGGTCTGAATAAATTGTAGCGGTAAGAACCGCCAAGGAACATAATGCTCTATGGATTCGACCGCTGTGGTTGGCAGCATTGCACGCCGTTTGTATTCCCGAGGTTGGTGCTCATGCTTCGCAAAAGTTCGAGAGGCTGCGTGTACAGAAGTACTTCAGTTTGGTTCCAGGCGGCTTGAGAGACGTGCGACAACATGTGACTCCTGACAGAAACACGACGGGCGGAAGACCTCACGGAATTCTCATGGATAATTCACGGGAAATTTCACAGAAGATCTCATCATGTAGCATTCACGTATCGTTATTATATTTTATTGGTTTTCTCTTTCATATTTAACCGACTATTTGTCGTTTAGTAGTTCTAGGGCATTTTTATAAACGACTGGCGCCTTCCATCTTTTTCTTTTAACTTAGAAGCGAAATATGATTTAATATGACTGGTATCATGGAGCAGTCACTGCACCCTGAAATTTATTGTTTAATTAATTAGAGTCTCTTGATGTTCAAACCCTGTTATAATGATTAAATTTTATATTACCTTTAATAGCCTTTAATTTCATTCTATTGCTTACCAAATTCACATGTTTTACCTACCCTGAGCTTAGCATTCTTTTTTAATTACAAGTTGCAACATTTAATAACCTCAATTCCATACTGACAGTTAAGATGTCGATTCACATTTTAAATACTACGAGGTTAACCAAATACCGACTTTATTACATTATAAAATAAATAATTAAAAAAAATTATACTACAGCATAGTCACAGCAGATATTCAATTAAGCAATGTGTTTTCTTGGAAAATGCACAGTTGCTAGACAATTTTTGTTAACTCCTCCAATAATTAAAATCAGACAAAGCCACAGCGAAGCGTGGTCGGGTTCAGCTAGTATCTATATTTATAAAAATTTAGGTTCCGTATGTTTGCGTTCGCTAATCTCGGAAAGTAATCGATGGATTGTTTCAAAATTTTTACAGAACATTGCATTTTAGCAGAAGAGCATTTATACATACTTTTTATTTGGAAGTTCTAAAGAAAAAGGATAATTTTATGCGTTTTAAGTTGACTCATAATTTGTCATAGTAAAAAACGGAATGACAGTTCTAGACAGTGTTGCCATTTTATTAAAAATTACAAAAATTTATGATACCTGTAATTAGGAATTAAAATAATTTAATCGTTATTTAAAAGTAGAATTATATCTAACAAATTATTTTACTATTTTCACTCATTTGTTTTCTCTGTGCGTTTTAAATTTACTCATAATTGTACTGAATGTCAGTTCGTAAGTTTGCAAAACATACAAAAAATAAGATTATCAAATCGAATTATATATGGCAAATTTTCAAAGGATCAAAAAATTGTAACTGTGACCAGTTGATTGATGTGTAAATTTTTTCAAAGTTGATCACCATTCGTGGGATGCCTCGCTCACGTTCAAACATAGGCTATCGTACTCGACACGCAAACGCAGATCATCAGAGAAGATCAAACCGCACTGATCAATAACGTTTAGACGATAATGAAGATGTTCGAGTTAGAATTATTCAGAGGCGAGCAGAAGAACTGGCGAATCGTCGGGAAGAAAAACTTAAAAGCTTAAAACTTAGAAGCGCGAAGAAGACGAGCAGCACATTAATCTCAACAATGTCAAGAAGAAATAGATCAACGCCGAAGACGAATGCAAGTGCAACTTTTGAATAACCGTGCTTCGTACCATCGAATTGCTTTTTCATACGAACCAGATATTCAATACAATACCTCATGTAAATTTGTTCAAATCGGTAAAATGGATAAAGTTTGTCAACACTGCAAAGCGATGAAATTTAAAGGAGAAACTCAAGGAATGTGTTGCGCGAGCGGCAAAGTGAAGCTACCTGAAATTGATCAGCCAATAGCACCACTGATAAATTTGTTGCAAGGAATTACTGATGATTCAAAACATTTCCTCAAAAATATTAGAAAATACAATTCATGTTTTCAGATGACTTCATTTGGCGCTAACGTTATAACAGAAAATTTTATGCCGACGTTTAAAATTAAGGGACAAATTTATAATAAAGCTGGCTCTTTGCTTCCTTTTCACAGCAATCAACATAAATTTCTACAAATATATTTCATGGGAGATCAAAATGATCAGTTGAATGCACGCTGTCAAATCTCTAATAAAGTTAAAAGAAATATTGTTGAGTAGTTGAAAAAAATGTTAAATGATAAAAATAATTTAATTTTAATGTTCAAAAATGTAATTGATCTCATGCCATCAGACAGCCATAAAATTATCATTAGTGCTGATCAAACACCAGCAAGTAAGAATGTCAGACGATATAATGCGCCAACAATTAATGAGGTGGGAATTGTCATGGTTGGAGAAGAATTTCATCCTCTCGATATCGTTTTGCAACGTAGAAATGATCAACTACAAAGAATTGCTGACACTAATATGTGCTAATCTATGATATTGAAAAAAGAAATTTATATATTGTAATTAGTTTTAAGAACCATATGTTTTTCTATAAATCTGTATATGTATGTATTTTTTAAATAAAAAAAATTTGTAAAAGCCTTTAAGGTCTGAATAAATAAATAATTTTTAAAAATTTACGAATGTTTTATTTTCTTCCCTTATATTCTACACTACAGCATAGTCACAGCAGATATTCAATTAAGCAATGTGTCTTTTTGGAAATGCACAGTTGCTAGATTATTTTTTCTAACTCCTCTAATAATTAAAATCAGACAAAGCCACAGCGAAGCGTGGTCGGGTTCAGCTAGTAATATATAAAAAAAATATGTATTTCTTTGTTCGGCCCTTATTATTTTCTAAACCATTCATACGATTGCGATGAAACTTTGGTGAGTTGTTGTGCGTTTCCATATCGGTGAGCTCTTGCGTTATGAAATTTTAATTAAAACTTTACAATAGGTGGCGCACTAGTTGTTTGAAAAATGTATTGTGTCCTTGCCGCTAACTATATTTCATATTTATTATTTATATTTCATATAGTCATTTCCGCCTACAAAACCTATTAAAGTCCAGACTGCTGTCCAGAAACACGAAGATATTAGTGTACAAAACACTTATCAGACCAGTACCTACTTACGTATGCAGCTGAGACTTGGGTACTTACTAAGAGGAACGAGCGGGCACTGGACGTTTTTGAAAGAAAAATTTTGAGGCGCATCTTCGGACCGGTTCAAGAAAATAGATTTTGGCGCAGACGTTATAACAATGAGCTCTATACCTTGTTTAACGAGCTAAACGTCGCAAAATTTATAAAACTGGGAACACTTCGGTGGTTGGGTCATGTGGAAAGAATGACCGAGCACCAAGCACCACAGTCCCTGCTGAACTCAAGACCAACAGGGCGAAGGAGCCTGGGAAGACCAAGACTAAGATGGAGCGACAACGTCCTCAAAGACATATCCATCTTAGAGCTTCTAAACTGGAGAGAGCTGGCACAAAACCGAGATGAGTGGAGGAAAACTCTTGAGGAGGCCAAGACCCATCAGGGGTTGTAGAGCCAATAGTGATAGTGATAGTGATAGTTAGCGGCAGGGAGGGCAAATGGGTGGGGGAGTAATCCTAGAGGAAGTGGAAAAGGTAGAAAGGGAACGCTGGAGGGGAAGGGGATGCGGGAGGGGAACGGGGACGCATGAGAAAGGACGCGCAGGGAGAAACAATTTATTTCTTTGAGTGATATTGCAGTGACATGCAACGCGTGCCGGGTACTCGCAAGTTTAAAACGAAAAATTAGTTATGAAAATAAATCGAAACTTTCTTATGAGAAATACAGAAAAATGTTTAGAGAATTTATTCGGAATTCTTGTCTTTTAATTCGGAATTACTGTGAAAAAAGGGACTGCAGTTGTTACGAATGAATTGGAGGGCGTCTACTAATATCTACAGGAATTCCAAAAACTGAAAAAATCGAACTAATATCTATGAGAAGGAAAGTGTTGACGAATATCTACAGTACTGGTAGAGATTGGATTTGCAATTATGTATTGCATATCGGAATAACGTTATATTGCGTATGCAGTTTAAAAAACTTAATTTATGTAAGTATGTATGTAAAAATCCCTAATATCGGACTATTGGACACATTTAGCTGATTAATCCAACCTACGCTCTGTAGATATTAGTTCAACCTACGCTCTGTAGATATTAATCAACACTCTGAAGTTCGTAGATATTAGTTCAACATATGAGCTGTAGATATTCGTCAAACATACAGTCTGTAGATATTAGTATCTGGAGTCAATGAATTAACAGGAAACGGAGGCCTATTAGATATTCGGACGGGGACTGTTAAAATCTGTACGAATATATTATCATGATCGCTCGCAATTTCAACAATGTCTGCATGACAACACTAATATTTTTGCATTACTATTACGAATATCTTATCGAGTCTTCATGATATTTTAACAGTAGTTACCGACATATTATTAGTTCTTAAACGAATATTCTATAAGGTCGTACTGATATTTTAACAGTAGTTACTGACATTTTATTAGTTCTTAAACGAAAAAAATGAGTCATCCTGATATTTTATCAATACTTACCAACTATTTATTCGTTCTTATACGAATATTCTATAAGGTCGTACTGATATTTTAACAGTAGTTACCGACATATTATTAGTTCTTAAACGAAAAAATTGACAGTTCTCCTGATATTTTATCAATACTTACCAACTATTCATTCGTCCTTATACGAATATTCTATAAGGTCGTACTGATATTTTAACAGTAGTTAAAATATCAGTACGACCATTTAGAATATTCGTTTAAGAACTAATAATATGTCGGTAACTACTGTTAAAATATCATGAAGACTCGATAAGATATTCGTAATAGTAATGCAAAAATATTAGTGTTGTCATGCAGACATTGTTGAAATTGCGAGTGACTGTCATTTTTTTCTTAAACGAAAAAAATGACAGTCATCCTGATATTTTATCAATACTTACCAACTATTTATTCGTCCTTATACGAATATTCTATAATGTCGTACTGATATTTTAACAGAAGTTACTGACATTTTATCAGTTCCTAAACGAAAATATTTTCCTAATATTGTATCAGTAAATACCAACCATTCATTCGTTCTTTTACGAATACTTTATCAGGTCTTCCTTATATTTTGTTAGGTTCTTGTACTAATAGTTTATGCGTACTGTCATGTTAATTGCCCTTTGTTTGCTGATAGAATATTAGGACTTCTTACTAATACTTTTAAAGATTAAGCTGACATTACATCATTCTAGTCCAAACTGGACTAGAATGCAAGCATTAAAAAATATGTAAGAAGTCATATATCATTCTAAGTATTAAACATAACAGTACACATAAAAATATTCAAAAAATTTAACAAATTAAAAATACTTACATTCTTATTGCGGAGATTAAAGCATCCCATTTGGATTTTGGAGTATGTTGTGAGGCTGAATAGGGGGAGGAAGGATATACGGAAGAGGAAGATATGTTAGATAATAATTCACAAAGAAGTTTAGTTTTTCTATATAGCATATTCAATTATAAATGACTTGTGTAAATTATAACATTTGTATTGAGTCCTTTTCAAAACCGTTTCAAGGCCGTTTCTCATTCAACATGCAAGCCGCCCCTTCCTTGTAGGTCCGCAGATTGGCCTTAACCCTTTCAGCCCCGAATTATTTTTTTTACAAATAAAAATTATTCAATGCTTGAGAACAACTCAGAAAATTATTTGAAAATTTTTGGTATATATATATTTTTTTTTTTTATACATAGTTTAGAAATTATTGTACGTTAATTTGAATTAACATAGGACGTCAGAGGGTATTTTTTAATTAGTAGGGTAAAATAAACTTAACTCACAAATAATACAAATAACTGTTTATTATCAAAAGTAGATGATCATCTATCTATACCAGTCGAAATTTGTGTTTGTCAACAATAATGGGGGGAGGGGGGGGGGGGGGGGGGGGGTGAAACCACGTTGTCCACCCTATCCGTCCCAGGTGCCACCCATGCTGGCCTAAGCCACTGCTTGTAGTCAGTGTCGTAGGGCAGATAGCACAATACAACGGGAGGGGCGTAATGGGATAGGGTAGGGCGGGTTCTAGCAGAATATTTACCACAATGGAGGGGGCGGAATGGGATAGGGATACATTTTACCACAACAGAGAGGGTAGAACGGGGTAGGATGGGGTGGGGTGAAACGGAATACGATAATGGTCACTGACTACAAGGTACAATAATGATAAACTGAATATTGTCCCGATTATTTTTATTCAGACTTCTCGACAAGGGACCGCCCGCGCGCTGGCTCGCTTATTGACCGGCGGACCATTGCGGACCATCTTCTAGCCTCTTGCGGACCACTAGTTGAGAAACCCTGATCTATATCAATCATAATGACTAAAAATGCACAAAAAATATAGATTAAACACTGAAGTATAAAACAAATAACATTTAAAATAAAATTCATTATATGTATAAATTAAGAAATAAACCATGATAATAATCTTGAAAAATCCGCCATACTTGTCAAACATGTGGTTTTCACTACCAGTGTTAATTTGAATGAACATTGAAATTCATCAGCGATATTCAGGCAAATAACTATGCACAGTGAACTGAACTGATGTTATTATGATAGAACACACCTTTATGCATCAAAATAAATGTAATTTGAGTAAAAAATATTGATAACTCACTTTAGATGAAGAAATTTATTAAGGCAGAAATTCGATGGAACGACGAACGAGCAGATGTCAAAATATTTACTGTTATTGTGGCGGGAATCAGGATTGCAACTAAGCGAAAAAAATAGACGCCATAGAGAAGATTGCTAGCTATGAGAAAACAAAAACTTGACTTTTCTAAATCGCTACAGTTAAGGTAAAAAAAATTCCAAAGTTTGTGTTAATTTGAATTAACACGGGGGCTGAAAGGGTTAAACTTGAGTCTATCCCCAATTATGGGAATCAGCTCCTTAATTTCTCCGTCTTCAAGCAACTGCATTGCTACAGTGTCGATGCGAGCGACTTTAAAATGTACAAGTAAAAAAGAAAAAAAAAACTATTAGTAAAGCAAACACACACCTAAAACCCTACCTAATATTTGATATGCAAAATACAAAGAGAATAATATGAAAAACTTTTAAACAAATAGAACACTTAAATATATGAAATACACACATTTTCATTTAAACAAATTTCATAACGCCAAAACTTACCCATTATATACAGAAACACTCTTCAGCTAAAATGCAATGTTCTGTAAAATTTTTGATCAATCCATCGAGACTTGCGGACACAAACATACGAAACTAAAATTTTATATGTATAGATACATAGATGTGTGATTTATAACTCAGACCTATTGACTTTCGTCGAAAGAATGTGAAATTTGATACTTTTACGAATACGGTTTTTTTTTAACACTAAATGTTATCTACATCGCGGATCATGTAATCTGTACGTGAATAAATATAATGAAGTGTTGGTAAATATCACTTCTGGCAATCAGTAGATAGGCGCACCCACACACATACAATGTAAAAATACATTTTAGTTACGATTGTAAGAAAAATTTGATCAATTTAATAAATTATAATGTTATATTAAAAATCCTCTGAAAGCGAATTTAAATTTTTTTTTTATCCATTATTAATTGAGTTCACCTTTAAAGAAGACGAGATTGCCCGCGTCAAACGAAAGTTATTGTGTACCACCGGATGCGAAAGTACCGTGCTGAATTTGTGAGAAAACGAGTCATGGTACCAGTTCCTGCAAATTTCGCAACGCCACATACAAATGCAATGGAGTAGGTCCCCTGCAGAAATATTGTGTTAATAACAATAATACGAATAGTGTCAATCAAATTTTTGAGGATAACTGTAGTAATAATCAGTACCGGATTATCCCTAAGACAGAGTAGGCAACTGCCTAGGGGCCCCGCATCGGCTAGGGGCCCCGCGTCCCGAGAAAGAATTACTTGCTTCAATTAGTGAGCAACGAAGTTTCGGAAAATGTCAACTTTCAAGATTTTTAATTTTTTTTATTAGGAACATTTACAGGTTAATTACATTATAATGTTAGCTATTAACATTAAAAGATTTAATTATTTGAGATAACATTTATTGGAATACTAGTTGACATGTTGAACAGAGAGTACAAAGTGTGATCCCATTTCCGGATCTATCATAGATAATAGTTGTATCATAGAGATCTTAACATAACATCTCCCTTTTTTTATAAAAAAATAAATATAAATATTTTTTAAATTAACATAATAAATTAGAATTTTCATCTCTTGTCTCTAAATATTTTTCGATATTTTTTTTTTGTTTTTACTACTAAATTATGACATTCTTAACAAAAATTATAATGAAAACTTAGATATATATTTAATGTTTTTTTAACAAACTAAAAACAGTCTTCTTCGTTAGACAATGCTGGCGCAGACATTTCTGGCGACCTCGGTTCGAATCCTACTGCAGCCGACAGAAAAATTTTATTTTTAAAAATAAAATTCGTACATTTTATTTATAAATTAAATATATCCGATCATCGAACCATTTTACAAAATGAATAAGCAGAAGAGACAAACTCAAAAAAAGGCGCCATCTAGCGACTCAGAAGAAGAAGACACAATGACTAATAAAATGATCAAATGCATTGAAAAAAAAAATTTAATGAATTAACCAATCAACTTATGAAATCTTTTAATGAACAAATAAAAGAACTTAAGAAGTCCGTCGAATTTTGCTGTGAGAAATTAGACGAATATGAAGAAAAAAACAAAAATAAAGAAATACTCATTAAACAACTTCAAGCTGAAAATAAAGAAATAAAACTACACATTAATAAAATGGAGCAAAATGAAAAACAAAACAATATTGAAATACAGGGTGTTCCTTTTAAGGAAAATGAAAATATCACAAAAGTATTTAATAATATAATAGACATACTCAAATGTAATAAAGATACGATTAGCGTGACAAATATTTTCAGAAGCAAAAATAAAAACCCGATGAACAAAAATACTGCCATAGTAGTATCTCTACAAAACAAAGAAAGTAAAGAAGTAATTATAGCGCATAAAAAAAAATGGTATTTTATACGCAAAAAACATAAATTTTGAAGAAAACAACACAATATATATTAACGAACAACTGACCCAATTTAATAAACACTATAACATAAATTAACACAGCCTCACGGTGGGCGCTAATTTTATAACGTTAATTATATTATATTAAGTAATGCGTGAATTCGATCAGAGGGCTTTTATTCAGTAAACAGTATAACATAACAAAATAAGACTAAGTACACGGTGATATAACAATACTTCGGAAGGTAGTTGCGAACGCGGCGCGTAATCTCCAAAGCCGGAGAGTAGGTCTGACTATCTCTAGTGCCTCCTCTACCCTATCAGTGTGGACAAGAAAATATCTCACAGCTGATCTTTGGGTATTAAGCCCTAGGACTGTCTTTCTGGATCTCTGACTATCTCTAGGGACTCCTCTACCCTATCAGTGTGGACAAGAAAATATCTCACAGCTGATCTTTGGGTATTGAGCCCTAGGACTGTCTGCTGGTTCTCTGGTTGTTCAAGGCTGCGCTCCGGTTTATATAGGGCAACGGTGGTACATCCTTCGGTAATTAGGTGGCCGGGAGAGGGGAGCTGCACGGTGATTAGCCGATGGGTTGAGTGGTGCGGCCAATGATATCCCTACGGCAGGCTGCGTTTGTAGATAAGGATGGCGCATCATGTGTGAGTGAGAAAGTATTCGAGCCCGTGCGGTGTCGCTTGTTATAACACCTACTATACCTAGCCAAATCGTCAAGACTTGGGTACAAATTTATATGGGCAAAAAATGGAAAAATATGGATGAGGAAAAACGAAACATCTCCAATCTTACTCATAAGAACGCCAGAAGACATCCCCTCCGAATAAAGGATAATAAAACCACATAGCAAACTACTATCAACCTTTCAAAATGTCTGAAGAAAACTATATACACGAAAATTATAAATGTAAAAACCCATGTGAACTAAATCACCTATTTAAAAATATCAATTTCTCGATCTTAAACATGAATATTAGGAGTATAAGGAAAAACTTCGATGAGCTCTGTGTACTTATTAATAACCTAGATTTTTCTCCAAGCATAATTGTTTTAACTGAAACTCAAATGAAACAAGTAATTCCATATAACTTACCAGAATATACAACAATTTCATCTGCCTGTAAGCATACTGGTCATGATGGAGTTACTGTCTTCTGTCATAATTCTCTGAAAAATGTTGCCGCTGAATTTATTGAATTTAAAACAGCCAATGCAATAAAAGTAACTTTTTGTCAAAACAACTATAAATATCATATTCTTGCCATATATAGATCCCCTTCATTAAATGATCTTTTATTTGTAAAAGAACTAAAATCTTTTGTTAGTAAACTTGATAGAAACAATTTCACTTTTTCCATTGTGACAGGAGACATCAATATAAATATTAATGATAATAATACAAATGTGAATTGTCAAAATGAGTATCTTGATTGTTTATCTAGCTCTGGACACATGTCTTTTTTTTTTTTTTTTTACAGTGAATACCTCACAAGAATCTCAACTGCTCCCGTCTGGAGCCAGTGAGACTATGGCATCCCCAATTGGGGTATGTTGTGAGGCTGAAGGTAGTGGGGAGGGGAAGGAGGTGGGGAAGAGGAAGGTTGGGAAGTACCTGGCTATTCAGATCTGGTCACTAAACACGGCTAAAGCCATTTTCAAGCAACGTTTCAATTCTGAATGGTGGTCTTACACCAGGGCGATACTGATAGTATCTTCCACTCTGGATGTCTTATATTAACTCACCAACAAGAGTAACCTTATGTCACTCGGCATGTTTAGACCACATATTTGTCAAGTCGCACAAGGCGGTTAATATCATCTCTTCAATTCTTGAAACAAATATCACAGATCATTACCCGACCTTTTATGGACATCATTTCAAAAATACTCCTCTAAACCGAAATTCCGAAAATCTAGAAAAGTAGACATTGATTATGAAACTCTAAACTCTTTACTTCGGTCAGAAAACTGGGAAAATGTGATATCAATAGAAAATCCACATATTGCACTAAAGAATTTTTATAAAACTCTGAGAGATCATACTCTATAAAGTCAAAGTAAAATAGTTGTCACTAACAATAAATATAAAAAAATTAAGCCTTGGATAACAGTTGGATTAATTATATCAATTAAACAAAGAGATAAATTATATAGAGAAATGTTTAAATATCAAATAGATTGCCAAAAGAATAATCTCAGAACAATGCCTTATCTGAAAACAAAATATCTAATGTATCGTAACTTACTCAATAGGCTGATACGAGACTGCAAAAAGAAATACTATAGTATACAAATTGAAAATGCTAAAAATAATCCTAAAAAAACTTGGAATATTATAAATGAAATTGCCAACAAAAAAAGTATGTCTTCAAATATTGTAAATGAGGTTATAATAAATAATGAAATAATAACTAACAAATCGACCATTGCAGAAAGCTTTAATAACTATTTTACAAATGTAGTAGACGTAGTACTTGAATCATCAGGCATTAATGTTAATGATGCTTATATGGAGACATACCCTCAATTAGATTCAAATAATGATTCAATTAACTCTATAGAATATTTTTCTCCTGTTACATTTAATGAAATTGAAAAATATATTGATAACCTAAAACCATCCAACTCTAAGGGAAATGATGGATTATCTTGTGATACGCTAAAAAAAATAAAACAACATGTCCTAACTCCATTGCAACATATTTTTAATTTATGCCTCAAAAATGGTCATTTTCCAGAGCAATTTAAAATCTCCACTATAATACTTATTCATAAATCTGGAGATACGAATAAATTAGACAATTATAGACCTATATCTCTTGTTTCAAATCTCTCGAAAATATTCGAAAAATGCATCAAGTTTAGAGTCGTTGAACATTTAGAAAAATATAAAATTCTATAAATCAATACGGCTTTCGTAAAGACCTAAGCACCGAGGATGCGATATATGAATTGACAAAAAAGATATACTCATCTATCGATAAAAAAAAGAAATGTCTTGCCATATTCCTAGATTTAAGAAAAGCTTTCGACACCGTAAATCATAATTTACTCATTACAAAAATAAATCAACTCGGCTTCAAAAAAGACACATTAAAACTACTCTCTAACTATCTTACAGACAGAACACAAAAAACTAAAATTGGGAATAATTATAGTTCAGAGTCAAAGATAAAAAATGGAGTTCCACAGGGAACTGTGCTTGGCCCGATTTTATTCTTAATTTATATTAATGAATTATGTAACTTTGTAATCCCTGGTAAAATTGTTTCTTACGCAGACGACACGGCAATAATAGTGGATGGTAATCATTGGAAAGAAACTTTTTCGAAAGCAACTGATTGTATTTCACTGGTTTCAACATGGCTAAAACACAACAAACTCGTTTTAAACTATAGCAAAACATTTTACTTACCGTTTTATAAAACCATTAAAATTAAACCTAAAGACAACCTTAAAATTAGAATCCATAATACTAGTTGTAATCAAGAAATGTGCTTCATGTGCAACGAACTTACAAATGTCGAAAATATAAAATATTTAGGAGTATCAATAGATATAAATCTTAATTGGAAATCACATATTAATCAAATCACTTCTAAATTAAGATATCTGACCTACATATTTTATAGACTTAAGGAAGTACTTAACATAGAAAAATTGAAAATGATCTACTTTTCCCTGGTGCAATCTTCAATCATTTATGGCATTATAGGATGGGGTGGTGCACTTGATACATATATTAAGCCTCTACAAATAATTCAAAAACACATAATTAAAGTCATATATAACAAAAATAAAACATTCTCGACCAACTTATTATACAAAGAAACTAAAATATTTAATATACGTAAATTATTTATATTACAAACTTTGAAATATGTATTTAAAAACCAAAATAATTTCGAAATAAATGAAAACAGAATGAGCAAAAGAACAAATAATATATTTTACACTCCACAAACCAATACTAAATTATTGCAGACACATAGCAGTTTCATTGGTCCTCGAACATTTAACCTTCTACCACTACAAACTCAAATGTTAAATAAAATGATAAAATATGTAAAATAGGTAAAATTATGGTTGAATAATGTAGATATCGAAACGCTTTTTCTATAAATTTATCCATCCTTCTACAACTCACTTTCTGTAACTTTCTAAACTGTAGTACAATATGTTTTCTGTTTATTTTTTTTATAATAACTTTAAAAAAAAAATTAAATTAATATGATTTTCTCCATATTTTTATTTTATTTTTATAATAGCTGAAACTAAACCTTTTTCATTTATTCTACGTATGTAATACTAACTTTTTATACTAACTTTATATTTTATATGTTTTTTAAGTTTTTTTTATACTTTGGGTACTTAGAAATATAGTATTTTGTTTTAATATTACCCACACTCAGGCAGTGCCTTAGTGGGTTTTCATTTCTTATTCATATTATTTGCTATTATATTTTATGTTATTTTATACTATTTGCTATTATACATTATATCTATGTACAAAGAAATGGAAATAAATAAAGTTAAAAAAAAAAAAAATGCATTATGTCATCCCATGATGCCTTGGACTGCCATAACATTTGCATGAAATTATATTAACAAAAATAAAATATTTTTTCTTAAGACTATACATTTTATATAAACAAAATTAAAACATTTGATATGTTTGTATTTTATGTAAACATCTTTAATTAGTTTTACATGTACCTGTCAGGAATCTTCACAACTCTACCTGGGGTCCTAGCATGGTCGATCGATATAGGTTTTATCGAAAATGTCGGTAACTTGCCATCGCTCCCGAGCACGACTGCAGGCCGCTAACGAACAAACAATAGAACACGATGACTAGGGGTTCCTAATATATTTGACGTAAACTGTTATTTATTCGTTAGCGGCCTGCAGTCGTGCTCGGGAGCGATGGCAAGTTACCGACATTTTCGATAAAACTTATATCGATCGACCATGCTAGGGGGCCTGATCTGGTAATCACTTGACTTGAGGTAGATGGAACCGCAAAATCTAAACTTGGAAAATACATTTGACTATTATTCTGACTTTTATTTATTACTTCTGATGATTGACTGTCTTGTTGACTTTTTTCTTGACTATTATTTTTATTATTTTCATTTGACTTATCATATCTTAAATGAATTCTGTTTCTTCTATATTCATTTCCATTTGAAGTTTCAATTATGTATGACCTTGGACTTTTATTCCACAACTCTTTTACTATTGCTGGCTCCCAATGACTTTCTGGTTTTCTTTTAAAAACTGCTTTATCATTGGTTTCAAATACTGACTACCTCTATCGGCATATTTCTTAATTTTATTTTGACGATTTTCTATTTCTTTTTTATATTTTTAAATTTGACTACTTTTGGTCTAAACTGACTTTTAGTAGACGGTAAGTTACAACGAAGTTGTCTTGACATTAATACATAATTACGACGGAGAAGGTAAATTCTCTTTTGGTGTTGTACGATAATGTAATAATGACAAATATGTTTCGGTTTTATCTTCTTGACATTTTCTTAAAATATTTTTTACGTTTGACTGAACTTTCTACTAGTCCGTTTGACTGAGAATGATACGGACTTGTTATATGATAAATATCCCATTCATACGTAAATGTTTGAATGCGACTGAATTGAATGGTGGACCTCCATCACTGACTAATTCTAATGGTATTCCATGTCGACTGCAAATTGATTTTAAATTTTTTACTACTAAATCTGCTGTGTAATGCTTATTCATATTCGCAATTTCTATATACTTTGAGTAATAATCAACTACTACTAAATAATGAGTATTATTAAATGTTAAAATATCTACACCAATACGTTCCCAAGGGTAGTTTGATATTGGGTGCGATTTAAGTGACTCGGGTTGATTAGATGGTTTAAAAATTTTAGATACGTTTGACATTGTTCAATCATATTTTTAATATCTGAATTCATATTTGACCAATATAGAAAATCTCTAACCAATTTCTTTGTTTTTATAATCCCTTGATGCCCTTCATGCATTTTCTTTAACATTTCTGGTATCATAACTGTAGGAATTATCAAAGAATGACCTTTAAAATCTAAATCGTTACACATATTTATTTCTGATTGTATATTCCAATATTGTTTAACTAAAGAATTAATTTTATTTTTAGATGTCGGCCAACCTTCAATGTAGTACTTTACTAAAATTTGTAGAGCTGTGTCCTCCCTTGTTGCTTTTTTGATTTCTTCTAATTTTTGTGGTGTTACTGTCATGTTATTAACTATAGTGTTATCATGTAAATTAATATCGCTTTCAAAAGTTAATGTTTCTGTGTTTGGCAATGCCGACCTTGATAATTTATCTGCAATGTACAATTTTTTTCCCGGAATATATTCTACAATGAGATCATATTTTTGTAAATCTACCATCATTCTTTGCAATCTGGCTGGTATGTCATATAACGAATTTTTAAATAAAGTAATTAATGGTTTATGATCAGTTTGCACATATACGGTTTGACCATATAAATATTGATGGAATTTATAATATCCACAAACTATAGCATATAATTCTTTTTCAATTTGTGCATATCTAGTCTGTTCTGCTGTGAGTGTTTTTGAAGAATATGCTATTGGTCTTTTATCTTGCATAATGACCATACCTACTGCTGATTTTGATGAGTCAACAGATAATGTAATTGGTTTGTTTTTATCGTAATGTGTTAAAATTGGTTCTGAACTAATTATATTTTTTAATTCGTTGAACGACTTCTCATAATTTTCATCCCACAAAAATTATACGTTTTTTCTTTAATAATTGTCTTAATACATTAGTTTTTTCTGACATATTTTTGATGAATGGACTTAAATAGTTAATAATTCCTAAAAATCTTTGTATTTCTTTTTTATCTTTTTAGATGACTTCATTTCCCTAATAGCACTAATTTTTGAAAAAATCGTTTACGACCAACTTTACCCGGCTATCACTACAACAATTTCACAGAACCAACACGGATTCATGAAAAATCGGTCTACAACATCTAACCTTGCCCTATTTGTCAACTATTTGCAGAGCAATATGGACGAAAGGGTGCAGGTCGATGCTATGTACACCGACTTCTCAAAGGCCTTCGACCGCGTTATCCACTCAATTCTGTTAAATAAACTCACTCGTCTTGGAATACACGGTGACTTGTTTAGATGGATTAAATCATACATTAGCAATCGTAGTCAAGTTATCTCAATAAATGGAGTTTTATCTAAAATAATCAACGTAACCTCGGGTGTCCCTCAGGGTTCCCACCTTGGTCCGCTCTTCTTTAATATATACTTAAACGACATAGGCTCATGTTTCCAATACTCTAAATTTCTATTGTTTGCAGATGATATGAAAATTTACAAAACGGTTCGCTCTCTATCGGACTGTAAAGAGCTACAAAGTGACTTAGATAGGCTATGTAACTATTGCACAGCTAATTATTTAGACCTCAATGTTTCTAAATGCCACACTATGTCCTTTACTAGAAACAAGCATCAAATTAACTTTTCATATTCACTCTGCGATGAACCCGTGATCTCAAAAAATGAATGTAAGGACCTTGGAGTCTATTTAGATAGTAAACTTATATTTAAAACGCACATCGATTCTATCACTGATAGATCCTACAAAATGTTGGGTTTTATACTACGTCTGAGTAAATTATTTAGAAATCCACATACTCTAGTAATGCTTTACTCCTCACTAGTCAGAAGTGCACTGGAATTTGCATCGCCTGTCTGGAATCCCAAATACACCCAATACGTCAATAATATAGAGCGCATACAAAATAAATTTATTAAGTATCTCTGTTATAAATACAACAATAATTACATCTGCACTCTCCAATCCCTGAAATCCAGGCGAACGGTAGCTGACATGACATTTCTCCACAAAATTATACATAACGAAATAGACTGCCCAGAACTTCTATCCCAAATAAATTTTAACATCCCATCTAAAAGAACCCGCCACACCAACCTTTTTTACACAACCAGTAACAATACGAACGCTGCAGCCAACTCCCCCATTTCCCGCGTCCTTCAAAGTTTCAACTCTATTCAACAAACCACAAATACCGATATATTTTTTGATTCCCTCCCTCTATTTAAGAAAAACATTTTTAGCACACTGAATTCGCACACATAACACACACATCCACATACCCTCACACACCCTCATTTACACACATACAAACACTCTCCCACACCCCTCTCCTTCAATAAGTTACTAAAATAAATTAATTTAGGTACAATGTATTACTTATCACACAAAAATATAAGATAACAGCGACATGTCATTGGTACCAATTATTGTATTAACTCTATAACTTTTTAAATATTTCCCATTATGTAATAATGTACTGTTTGTTTCTGCAAAATAAAATAAAATAAAATAAAATAAAATAATAAGCTTTTATTCCTTCATCACAAAATATGTAACCTAGAAATTTAATTTCTTTGACGTTAAATTTACATTTGCTCATGTTAAATTTTAAATTATTTTCCCGTGCCTTATCTAACACTTGTTTTAACGATTTATGGTGACTATCTTGATATTTTCCAAAAACTAAAATATCACCAATAAATATTGTTACTCCTTCAATATTATCAAATAATTCTTTCATTACTCTAGTAAATATTTCTGAAGAATTTTTAATACCAAAAGGTAAACGTTTGAAAAATATCTCCCGAATGGGCTATTGAATGTACATAATTCTGCACTTTCTTCATCTAACGGAATTGACCAATATCCTGATGTTGCATCAAGATGAGAAAAAATTTTTGCTCCGTGAACTCTATATCTAATTTCCTCAAAATGGATAATGTGACCTTTGTAATGCCTTATTTAAATTTTTGGGATCTAAGCATAACCTCAATTTACAATCACGCTTCTCTATGATGACTAATGAACTCACCCATTTTGTAGGTTTTGTAATTTTTTCTATAACGTTTTGTTTTACCATTCCATCTAGTGCCTCTTTTAGTCTGTCCATTAGTTTGAAAGGAACTCTGCGTGGAGCATCTAATGTTGGAATTACGTTCGGATCCACTGACAGATGACATGTGTACGGTATACATCCACGACCCTGAAACACATCGTTATATTGCGTTAATAAATTTTCAGTATTTTTATAGTTCACAAAAGAATTTTGATAAATTTTTTGAACTAAATTCATTTTTTCACACATCTTTAAACCAATTATTGTTTGACATTTAAATTTACATACTATGAATGTTATTAATTGACTTTTGTTTTCAATGTAATAACAGTTTAAATTACATTCTACAATTATAGGTACATTGAATCCTCCAAATGCTGTCACTTTAGCATTTGTGTTTTTTAGTAATGACTTAGGTATTTTTAATTTATTAAATTTTTTTAACGAAATCATATTTGCCGTCGCTCCTGGGTTGATTATGGCATTTATTTTACAATTATTAATTGTTATTTCAATTATCCAATTTGTATTATGCAAATTATTAACATTTTGGATATTAATAAGACTTATAAATAATTCCTCATTCTCATTGTTAGGCTCTGACTTGATTTTTAAATCATTGACTGGAATATTTAAATTTGACATGTAACAATCATAACTTTCTTTGTTTACATTTGAATTGTTTTGACAGATTTTCTGAATATTTTTATTTAAAATTAATTGACCACTCTTATCTATCGAATTATTTTGACAATATTTATCTGAGTTAATCATGTCTAAACTGATTGTACCAATATTAAAATCTAAATCACTATTATTTTCAGAAAATAACATTCTTACATTATTTTTAGAATTTAATATTTTACTGTAGCACATTTTCGAAAAATGACCAAAGGAATGACATTTGTGGCACTTAACTCTCATTGCAGGACATCTAGTGCGCTGAATTTCTCCGCATCGTTTACATGATTGATTTTTTGAATGACTTCTCTGCGAGAATTGAAATGACCTTTCCTTTCCGACTGGATTATGACTTGTGTACTGCTTTGATTGACTTCCAAATCGATTCCTTGACGGACTTCTTTGGTTTCTTGACAGACTTCTTCGGTTTCTTGACGTATTCCTAAATTTATCCCGACGACTTTGAATGTTATGTATTTCACTAGTAGAATGAAAATCTTCTTGAAGTTCTGTTATAGCTTCATTTGACAACAACATATTTTGAGCAATATTGAATGCTTTGTCAGTGTCAATATCGGATTGTTGTAATAGATTTTCTCGAATTCTGAAGTGTTTTTTGTGCATATTTATGATAAACATATCTTTTAAAATATCGTCTTTCATATTTCCAAATTCGTATGACGCAATGTATTTACGAAGTGACAATAAAAAATCTTGAAAATTTTCATCTTCTTTTCGTCTTCTTGTGAAAAATTTATACCTTTCCATTGTTTTATGTTTTTTCGGCATAAAATAATCCTCAAACTTCTTAATAACCACGGCGTATTTAGCTGTCTTGTTATCGACATCGGTCCCATGTGTTGAAAATTTCGATAGCATTTTCGCCCATTGAAAATAAAAGTAGAGCAACCTTTTTGGAATCTGTAGCGGTATCTTGATTGCATGCTTGCAAAAATAATTCAAATTTTTAAGATCCACTTCGACCAATTGTGCGATAGATTTCCATCGAAACTCATTGGCGGACAGGCGTTTACACTCGACATTTTTAATTTTATTTTAATCACTTAGAATCTTTTCAATCCTTTACAATTTCACGTAACGTATTATTTTATAATAAACTTTACACTTGAGACTTTGATGTTTTTTTAACTTCTGACACCATATTACAATGTTAGCTATTAACAGAGAGTACAAAGTGTGATCCCATTTCCGGATCAACCAAAGACAATAGTTGTATCATAGAGATCTTAACATAACAGGTACACGCATTAAAGAAAACAACAAATTAAAATAATTAGGTTATAACCCAATAAATAACCATTGTTCACATCATGCACAAATAATAAATGAAAAGTACATAATTAAAACAAATGTATAAACATAACTGTATTTTACTTTTCGTTCCTTCTATTTGTTGCAACATTACCTAATATCTGAAATGATTGAAGGTGCCGTGTGTGGTTTATATTGGCATTTGTTTTGTTTTATTTCTAATTATATGTTTAAAATATAAATTTTGTACAAGCTTCAGTAAGCACTACCTATCTGCTTGCTAAAATTCTTTGGGAAAGGTTTGTTGGAAGAGACCACTTTAGTGATAAGACGGCTCATTATAATGTTTTTTTAATAACAAATATTTTTGTTTCTATGTATGTGTCCTTTTATGTGCAATAAAGGGTTATTGTATTTTATTGTATTGAATTCGTTTTTTTAATGAATATTATGATGGCATACCTTTCGTAATGTAGTAAAATTACAGATTAATTATGAATAAAATTACCTATTGGTAGAAAAAAATAAATAAATTTGGAAATTAGAAAAGGGTAAAGTGCAGTGGCGGACTAAGCCCGTCAGAAGCCCGGGGCGGCAAAGTTGAATGAACCCCCCCCCCCTCCCTTAGCGAAGTTGATGTTTTTTATTCAAATTACACGGGCCTCTGACTCTAGGGGGGCTTAAAAGGCCTCCATGTTCCCTTGATCAAATCCTAAACAAGGCTTTAAGGACACTGCAAAAAAAATGTTATTTTTAATTCATTTTCTGAAATATGCATTTGTTAATAATGCTCTCACCATTTGAGGAAATTGCTAAAATTGATGGAGATACAGCATTTTATATGAAACCGTTTTATACAGTTTGTATGTTGAGTTATCCTCAGCAAAACTTTGGAAGCATTTTTCTCGAAACTACATTTTTCAACCTGGTTGACAACATATTAGAAAAACTATATATCCGATTTGCATGCACTAAGTCTTAAACAGTTAGAAAATCCAGTCACTATGGCATCACTTCGGGATTTTTTTATGAAGGTCTATTTTTTTATGAACAATGAAAAGTATCCATAAAAAATCGAAAATAAAATTCGCTGGTCGCCATTTTTTTTAGATATCAAATTCCCCTACGCCATAGACAGTAGATTTTAGAACAGATGAAGACTTGGTGCATGCAAATCGAATGTATAGTTTTTTTTTAACATGTTGTCAACCATGTTGAAAAACGTGTTAAAAAAGTTTGGAGGAAAACGCATTCAAAGTTTTGCTGAAGGATAATTCAACATACAAACTGTTTCAAATGGTTTCACATAAAATGCTGTATCTCCGTCAATTTTTCGAATATCTTTAAAACATTTGGTGAGAGTTTTTATTTAAGGCGCGGCAATTTTTATTCATTATGAAATGTAAAAGTAAAAATTAAAGTATTCGTATTGACACAAAACTGTTTTAAAAAGGGACAATTTTTTACCAGATTGTAAATAATTCAACTGCTTTGTGGCAGTACTTGTTATCAACATTTTAAATAGATATTTTGTATGCTTAATTGTATGTACCTAGAGCATCTATTCCGCACCCCGAAAAAACTGATTTATAAAAATATAAAATTTCCATACAATGGCGATCCACCCTAACCAAAATAGGAACAATAAGTTCACATTTTTTATTGTTGCCGGGGGTACTGAATTGATCGTAGGTAGGGATTTTATGTATTGTCATAGTCTGAGAATAACAGATTTTCAGAAAAATACACTCAATCAATTTGCTAATTTGCCATCGCAGAGTTCAAAATTTGGGAACAAAAGGAATGTAAAACCATGTTTAAAGGATTCGGTATTTCAGTCGCAAATTTTGGAAAACATACAACCGGATTATAGAGAATGCGGTAGTTCAGGTGTACACGTAGAACATAAAAACTTGTTTTCAGGGCAAGGTAGTTAGTTCTAAGGCAGACAGTACTAGCGTAAAACCATACTGTGGGTGCGGTAGGTCGGAAAGAGCAAAGGCGTCATGTAGATCTTGTATCGCGACTACCGTTGGAAAGTTCAAGTGTTAAAGTAGAAGCAATTAAAAAGGTACCGTATCCGTCAGACGCGCAGCAATTAAAAAGATTTAAAATTTTTTTAAATTCTATCAGAAGTTAATTCCAAATATGACCTCATTTTGTGAACAATTAAATAATAACCTGTAGAAAAATATGGAATTTGAGTTCGATCAGTCGGGTAGGGACGCAGTGAATAAACTGTCAGTAGCTTATTCATAAAAAGATTGACGAAGACGGAGCGTCCTAAATAGGGAGGTTAGCAAATATGAACATAGAAAAAAGTCAATCTAATGAGGTTAGGAATTTTGGGGGAGTAGTTTGCGAAGTTTTCGGGTAGCTCAGAAATGTTTCACGAAGGACTTCAGACAATTGAATAACTGTTATAAAGATATCTTTAAAAATAATAGAAAGTACAAAAGTTACATTTATAAAAAAGTATAACAAGTGAAGGGTAAGAAATGCTCTTAGGAGCCAAAATTAAAGATAAAATAAAATTTTTAAATACAAAAGGTAGGTATTACGGATTATGACGACGCGATATGTTAAGTTTCAAAGTATCTATGAAGAATTTCTAATTTATTTATACTAGTTTTTACAGATTGGTCTAACAATTAGTTATAAACACTCAGTGAATTATACAAATAAGACAAATAGGTAAAAATTTATATGAATTCAGTCAGCCAAATTATGCAATGGTTACAATTTGAAACAGTTTTTTTTCGTATTAATTTTTATTCCAGTAAAAAGAAAATTACATTTTCACTTATTTAAATAGAAATAATTATACACATTAAACTAAATTAAACATAACAATATAGCGCTATTCTATGTCGTTACTTTGTTTGTCAAGAATAAACTTTAATAATTATTTTTTTTTAATACCCAGCTTATTTTCGTTTTTAATGTCGTTTGGGATACAATTATATAATTTGCCCCCTTCGTAACCAATGGATTGTTTACCATAGTTAGTGTGGATGGTGTTTAAATGTATGTTATCGTGTTGTCGTGTAAAGTGTTTGTGTACTTCGGCCGTTTTTAAAATTCTGTGTTTGTATGCACGAGTTTATTGTTTATTTTGTAAATAAGGAGACAGGTATTGTATTCATATAGTTTTCTAATGTTAATAGTTTTGTTTCAACATATAATGTTTTCGTGGATGTTCTAGGCTTGTAGTGAAACAGTTTTTTGATTACCTTGTTTTGTATTATCTGTAATTCATTTGTGTATGTTTCACATGCATTTCCCCAGATTTCAATCAAATAATTTAAATGTGACTGTACGAGACTATAATATAAACTTTTTTTAATTTTATTTGGCAACAGATATGATAGCCGGCTAAATACGCTAATTAAGGGGATGATTTTGTCTTTAATACTTTGTATATGTTGTTTAAATGTCAAATGTTGATCAATGCATAGACCCAGGTATTTTTCCTGAAACAGGATTTGCAGGTCATTATTTTCAATTTTTAAGGGTACATGAGGAGGAATAATTTTACGGGTTGAGCTTAAGATCATATATCCTGTTTTTTTTTACATTCATTGTTAAAATATTTGATTGGAGCCAACTGTTGATTTTTTCTAGGTCTCTTTGTGCATTTTCTAGTAAGATGTCTAAATCTTTACCCCAGTAGAAAATTGCAGTATCATCTGCATATAAAAAGATTTCACCATTTAAAATTAATTTCGAAATATCATTGACGTAAATTTGGAACAGTAGTGGACCTAGTATGGATCCCTGCGGAACTCCATAGTTTATTGGAACATAGTTGCTATTTTGATTGTTAATGCTAACGAATTACTTTCTATTGCTAAGATATGATTTGAATAGATTAAGAGCAGGACCAACTACACCATTTTTCTCGAGTTTCTTGAGGACTATGTTATGGCTAACTATCAGTGGCGGATACAGAAAAAACTCAAGGGGGGGGCGCAAAAGATATAAGAAAACTAAAAAGTAGACAACGGGGAGAATACGACGAACCGCACAAAGAGGAGACCGACTATATGATTTTGGCAGCCACCTCTGGTCTGAAGCTCCAAAATACCTAAAAAAATACCCTCGACTCTGTGCAGAAACGGGCGGTCCGCTCAATAATAATAATAATAATGTTTATTCCAGTAATAGATTCTCCCATTTTAACAGACGGATTGCAATCTTTAGAACACAGGCGTCGGGTGGGAATGCTATCCTTGTTCTACCGGTATTATGCAGATGCTCCGAGGAACTAGCGTCATTGATCCCTTCGGCACCGGTGCATAGTCGGGAAACACGCCAAACGTGTGCCCAACATTTGTACACGGTTAACATTTGTCACATGAGAACGGGTCGTTTCTTCGACTCGTTCTTGTGTTCAACAGCTCGGCTGTGGAATGATTTGCCGGCCTCTGTGTTTCCTCCTTCCTACAACATGGGTCTCTTCAAGACCAATGTTCATTCCTTCCTCTCCTCAAAAAGACTCTCCACTAGCATCCCAGATGACATAGGCCCCGAGGGAAATTATTTTCCTCAGGGCCTCCTGTGTGGAGTAAATGTAAAAAAATACTGTCTCATTCTCTCGCAGGCTAAAACATACAGTTGGATGTGTTTGTCAAATCACAACGGTGCTAAAGAAGTTTCCACTTCAATAAATAAATAAAAGATTGACGGACCGCACATTTAAAAGTTGGCTGGCCCAGGGAGCAGTAGGGCTGCATTACACGATCAAGGGAATTAAAAGTTCGTAAATAATTTTTTTTGTAATATCTTACAGTATTTTATTTTCATTTTTGTAACATATTATCTATAAGCAGTTCTAAATATAAGTACTTAGACTAGCTCCCCAATTAGACCCGAGAATATTTCTCTACTAATTGGGTAACCATAAAACCTTATAGTGTAACATAATGTAACATATTATTATATTATTATTGTAAACATTTACTTTTCTATTAAAATAAAAAAAAAAAATAAAAATAAAATACTTGAGTCGTGCCGTGTTAAAGGTAGGTACCTTTACATGAAATGACGTATGAATGTGAATGAAGCAAAAGTTTCAATTTAGGAGGCGAGTGTGGGTACCGCCGCCACGGGAATTATTTTTTGGTAAACAACACCTCTGCTATAAGTCATCCCAAGTGGATCGCTCAGTTTGGTGACTTAGCAGGGATGTCTGAGTTCGTGGGATGTGATTTTTCAAAGTAGCAGCGGAAGCATTTGCCCACGTACTGCGTGGCGAGCTGGAAAGGACTGGTTGAGGGAGACCATTTAACCTCTCCAGCAGGAATCCCTCGACCCATTTCCTTGCATCGCAGTGGGAGGGAAAGTTTCATCCGTCCATCTCTCCTGGACACACTAACCCAGAGAGTCCTAACCACCTATCATACCTTTTTTCCTTCCACTATTTCCTTTCTCTAAAATGACCTTTCACATAGCAACTCCAAAGACATTTTTTTTTTAATAATAAAATAATAATAGGTATATTTTGTAATAGTTACCCAAAAATGACAGTGGATAAGTTTATGTATTCGGGAAGTATATTTACGAGAGATGGGGAGTCTGATAGATATATTGAAAGAAGGGTAAATGCAGATAACTCCGCATTTATGGAGGACTGAACGCCGTTGGCGCTAACAAAAAACTGTCGAAAGAAGCGAAGCGAGCAGTCCACAATGGAGTGCTTTATTTTACATTAACTTTATTAACTCCACACAGGAGGCCCTAAGGAAAATGATTTCCCTCATGTCATCTGTGATGCTGTGTGGAGGGTCTTTTTGAGGAGAGGAAGGAATGAACATTGGTCTAGAAGAGACCCATGTTGTAGCAAGGATGAAACACAGAGGCCGGCAAATCTTTCCACAGCCGAGCTGTTGAACACAAGAACAAGTCGAAGAAACGACCCGTTCTCATGTGACAAATGTCAACCGTGTACAAATGTTGGGCACGTTTGGCGTGTTTCCCCACTACGCACCGGGGTACCAACCCTGACGTATGGCAGTGAAGCATGTAACTGGCAGAGGAAGGACTAAATGCTATAGAAAGCCACGTATGATAGTGTGAGAAAATGTGAAAATAATGCAAGGCTGATACAAGCGTAATAAGTAAGATTAAGAAAGCGACGCTTAGATGGTTTAGACATGTAGAGCGAATGATTGAAGAAAGATTTTCTTGTATTTAGGGTGGCCAAGGGGGGGGCGCAGGGGGCGCGCGCTAACTATATATATCCGCCACTGCTAACTATATCAAAAGCTTTTTGAAGGTCAACTAATTAAATATAGATAAAATATAATTTCCACCATCAATGCCAATCCTAAGTTTACTGATTAGGTCATTTACTGCTCCTAGTGTGTTTGATTTTTTTCCTAAAGCCATATTGTTTTTTATAAAAGAATGATTTTTTTAACAGAAAATTGTTTAATCTTTCGTAAATTACACGTTCAAAAATTTTTGAAAAAATTGGTAAAATTGAGATTAATAAAAATTTGATAAAATAAAACAAAAAACAGTTAAAAATATAAAATTATAAAAATTAAAAGTTTACTCAAATGACAATTATAGAGAGGCAAGACTTAAATAAAGACACAAATGATACATAATAAATTAGAACATATTTTTCAGCAATCGCAAAGCATTTTTTTTGACACCATATAAATTATTATCGACAAAAATATCCACTTCAGCGCACTCTATCTTATTATAAAGTCGACACATTTGGGTCAGAGGGCTAAAATAGGCGATATTGTTTTTAAATGTATTCAGGTGAAACATTTATTATGGCGTCTTAAACAATGGAAAATGGGAACATTTATATCAATATTGCTAAGACACAATGAAGTATCAAGATGTCCGTGAATTATTTTATGTAAACATATTAGATCAGTCAATTGCCTTATGATTTTAAGTGTATTAATTTTGAAGTATTCATGTCGCATGTCGTATGATCTAAGATGTTCTTGTAATCCACATATAAAAGATAACAATCTTAGCATTTTTTTAAATTGTTTCTACAATTTTTTCATATTTGCAGTAATGTGGATTCCAAATAGTGCTTCCATATTCAACTTTACTTCTAATTAAGGCATTGTAAAGGGTTAGAATTGATAAAGGATATTTGAAAGGTTTACATATTCTATGAATTAATCCCATCATTTTTAATGATTTGCACTTAATGTCGTTAATGTGTGCATTAAATATAAATTTAGAATCAAGAGTGATTCCTAGATCTCTTATGGAAAACACTTTTTTAAGAATGGTCTTATTAATAACATAGGAAAAATCCTTTATAATTCTATTCCGAATGAAGTTTAAAATGTAACATTTTTTTAATATTTAAGTGCATATCATTGACAGTACACCAGTTATTGAGTGTGTCGAGGTCATTTTGAAGCAGTTGATGATCAGAAACAGACTTAATTTTACGAAAAATTTTAAGATCATCGGCGAAAAAAGCATAATCACAGTTTAATTTTGAACCAATGTCATTGATGAATATTATAAAAAGAAGAGGGGCCCAGATTTGACCCCTATGGTATACCAGAAGTTACATTTATAGGAGATGATTTGTATCCATTAATAAATAATAGTTGCGTTCTGTTACGTAAATATTATTTCATCCATCGAAATAGGTCTCCATGTGTTCCTATTTGATCAAGCTTTTTAAGTAAGATGGAGTGGTTAACTTTATCAAAAGCTTTTTGGAAATCGGTAAAAATAGCATCTACTTGTAATCTTTCATTAAAAGAGTTTCACACATAATCATAAAATTCTAAAAGATTTGAAGTAATAGATCTGTGAGGAACAAACCCATGTTGCCTAGTGCAGAGAAGGGGCTCAAAGTGAGAAAAAATATTTGTATATATCAGAGATTCAAAAACCTTAGCAAAACATGATAGTATAATACTACTAATTGTTCTATAATTTTTAATTGATGATTGGTCACCCGATTTGAATACTGGTACCACATGGACTTTTATCCACAAGTCAGGAAAAGTTCCAGAGGGATTCGTTGAAAATAATAAAAATAATAAAATAAACTACAAAATCAACCTTTAAAAAACACCCTTTACCTTTACACTCAAATACCCTTTCCAACCTTTCCAAAAGCTTTTTCCCAAGTCTTGTCAAGTATTTTTAAATCCCTCCCACAAAGAGGCGTGGATTCCGATTTCTATTTTTTCTATTCTATCACCTTAATTCATCTTTTGTATGACAGACATCCGGCATGATCGATATTAGCAAATTCACTACCTTAAGTGAGTAAATTATGTATTATTGAATTTTATTCAGAATTACGGACAGTATTGTTGCAATAGTAAGGTATTTTAGGTCGAATTTTTCTACTAGGTACGTGATAATTTATTAACGAAACTAGTTCAGGGGAGTCAAACCAGTTGCACTATAAATATGCGAGCCTGAGGTTTGTAAATAACCCCAGACCCTCTGGGATTAATGCCCAAGAATTATGATTATGAAAATTTACTTATGCGAACAAACAATATATCACAAGGAATGACAATTTGACAGCTCCAGGGAAAATAACAGATCCACCAACCTTGTTTTGTAGTTATATGCAGCTTGGAGGCCTCCGTAATCTTACCCGCTTAAAATTCAGGTCTGTAATTTCTTTAGTGACTTGAAACTTGCACAAGAGATGAGATTTGTCAATTAATTACACAACTCATAAAGCGGGCTACAGACCTTCAGTTTTAACTGTACAGTTTAACTGTACAGTCTAACTGTACAGATAAATCGTAGGTCCATACAGCCTACACACATTCAAGTAAAACTGCGAGATCTTTCAGTTTTTATCAACAATGGCCTCCACAGACGACCCTTTAGCCGTTACAGGGCTAAAGATGTATTAAAAGAAACTGCGTATATTAAAAGAAAAATAAAAGAGAAATTAAAATAAAATCAATTATTTGTATTAAAGGAGAAATTTGTATTAATTTAATGAGTGTATTAAAAGAAACTGCGACAAAACTGACGAAGCTGTACAGTTTTCGACTACACACTGTCAGTTTTAATTGTACAGTTTTAACTGTACAGATTTATCTATTCGTATTTTGATTAGATCTCAGTTAAACTGTACAGTTCAACTTTTGTCCTACACACCTAAAGCGGGCTACATACCTTCAGTTTTAACTGTACAGTTCAACTGTACAGTCGAACTGTACAGATAAGTCGTAGGTCCATACAGCCTGCAAACATTCAAGTAAAACTGCGAGATCTTTCAGTTTTTATCAACAATGGCTTCCATAGACGACCCTTTAGCCATTACAGGGCTAAAGATGTATTAAAAGAAACTGAGTATATAAAAAGAAAAATAAAAGAGAAATTTACATTAATTTAATGAGTGTATTAAAAGAAATTGCGACAAAACTGACGAAACAGTTTTAACTGTACAGTTCTAACTGTACAGATTTATATATTCGTATTTCGATTAGATCTCAGTTAAACTGTACAGTTCAACTTTTGTCCTACACACCTAACGATTTATCTGTACAGTTTGCCTGTACAGTTAAACTGTACAGTTAAAACTGAAGGTCTGTAGCCCACTTAAGTTTTCACAATGACAAGAAAAATTTTCATAAAAAACAGACGATGTCAGTTATTTTCAGTTTGAATTCTATTTTCAAACCATCTGGTGTCTCTGTTAAATCCAAAGAGTACCTACCTAACTACCATCCTTGTGATATAAATAGATTTATTTAAATATTAGAACAAACAAAACATATTGCAATGCATAACCACCAGTTATTACGACAGACACAAGTGACGCAATAAATTTAAGATTATGTACTTACTGAGATAACCAACCCAACTAATACATTAAAAATATTATTAATCATAGAATGATTTCATCATATGATGTGCTTATCAGTAGGAAAACATTTTAATCATTGATTAAAAGATTAACAGAAGTATTTTTAAATTACGATATCCATTGTTCATTAAGCTTATAAAAAAATATGGATTACACTGGGGCCCTCCACATTAACATCCAAATTCTATTTATTTAATTCTGTCAATTAGGTGTTTATTTTAGGAAAGGTTTGTATTTTAGGTGTTTGTTTTTAGGAAACATATATTTATGAACATGTACCTGATAAAAATGTGTATTTTAGTTAGGGTAGTAATAAATGGTGAGCCGAGAATTGCTCCCCCAGACAGTTGGTCCCCGAAACTTTTTTTTAAATAGAAAGATGGGATGATAGTGAGAGGACGGTGAGGAAGTACCTGACTATTCAGATCCGGTCACCCAACACGGCTAAAGCCGTTTCAGACAACGTTCCGATGTTTTTCGTTAAAATATATTAGTTTGAAAAAGATGAAGGTGTATTTATGGATTCACAATTTTGTAATGGAGATGTGACTTTAGACTTCTAAGAACTTTAAATATAAATCAAAATATGCGTGCTTTTATATGAGTATATTTATATGAGTATATGAATATAGGATATATTAGTATACCTATCAGTATATGAGTATATGGGTATATGAGTATAAGGGTACATGAGTATATTAGTATATGGGTTTATGAGTATATGGGTATATGAGTAAATGAGTATATGGGTATATGATTATATGAGTTTATGGGTAAATGAGTGTATGAGTATATAAGTTGTCTATGCGTTGATAAACCATTCATCCGATTGCAATGAAACTTTGAGACTTGATGTGCGCATGCCCGCGATGGTTTCTATATATACTGGTGAGCTCTGGAATTATGAAATTTCTATTGAATAAATTGCAATAGATGGTACGCGAGCTGTTTGAAAACTGAATGTATGGAATGCGGGAGGGGGTTTGCGGGGCGGTGGAAGCGAGAGAGGGGAGTGTGTAGAGCAAAGCGAAGTGGGAACGCGTGAGGGGAAGGGGACACAGGAGAGGAAGGGGAGGCGGGAGAGGAAGGGGAGGCGGGAGAGGAAGGGGAGGCGGGAGAGGAAGGGGAGGCGGGAGAGAAAGGGGAGGCGGGAGAGGAAGGGGAGGCGGGAGAGGAAGGGGAGGCGGGAGATAAAGGGGAAGCGGTAGAGAAAGGGGAGGCGGGAGAGGAAGGAAAGGCGGGAGAGGAAGGCGTGGCAGGAGAGGAAGTGGAGGCGTAAGGGGAACGGGACGAATGTAAAAGGGATAAGCAGGGCGGAAAAAATCTTTATTAAATGGCATAGCAACGCATGCCGGGAACTCGCTAGTAAGCAATAAATGAATAAGAATGAATAGATAAGCCGCGATGGTATTGGTAGACTATTCTCAGATATTATAATGTTTATTTGCACTTGTCGAGTTACGTTGTTGCTTTTCTCTGTATTTACGGCTTTATCAGCAAGTAGGATTTAATATTTGATTATCTTGCTACGTAAATAATACTGAAATTACATACAACGTGCATTTATGCAGTTCTGAATTTGAACCTGCTACCTCGAGTTTCAAAGTCTAATCACCCATTTTTTATTCTCCTACTGTTTTTATTTAAAATTAAATTGTATATTTAAATCAGACATATTGCATTCTCCTACTATTCTTATTTTAAACTAAATTGTATATTTAAATCAGACATATTGTATTCTCCTAATATTCTTATTTAAAATTAAGTATATTTAAATCAGACATATTGTATTCTCCTACTATTCTTATTTAAAATTAAGTATATTTAAATCAGACATATTGTTTTCTTCTACTGTTCTTATTTAAAATTAATCATAAAATTGTATAATTAAATCAGACAAATTGTATTCTCCTACTGTTCTTATTTTAAATTAATCATAAAAGTGTATAATTAAATCAGACATATTGTATTCTCCTACTGTTCTTATTTTAAATTAAATTGTATATTTAAATCAGACATATTGTATTCTCCTACTATTCTTATTGTATGTAAATCATAAAATTGTATGATTAAATCAGACATATTGTATTCTTCTACTGTTCTTATTTTATATTAATCATAAAATTGTAAAATTAAATCAGACATATTGCATTCTCCTTCTGTTCTTATTTTAAATAAATTGTATAATTAAATCACACAAATTGTATTCTCCTACTGTTTTTTTTTATATTAATTATAAAATTGTATAATTAAATCAGACATATTGCATTCTCCTTCTATTCTTATTTTAAATAAATTGTATAATTAAATCAGACAAATTGTATTCTCCTACTTTTCTTTTTTATATTAATCATAAAATTGTATAATTAAATCAGACATATTGCATTCTCTTACTGTTCTTATTTAAAATAAATCGTATATTTAAATCAGAAATAATGTATTCTCCTACTGTTCTTATTTTTTATTAATCATAAAATTGCATAATTAAATCAGACATTTTGTATTCTCCTACTGTTCTCATTTTAAATTAAACATTAAATTGTATAATGAATTATTCTCCTATTGTTCTTATTTTAAATTAAACATTAAATTCCATTCAACAATAATCAACACCTGTGACTAGTTCATGTTAACTTGCTCCGTAGTAAAGTGTGTTTTAAAAACCATAACGCTCAAATTAAAAAGTTACGTGTTGAGTGTTATGTGTTTGTACTACAAAGTTCTAAAATATTTTTATAGTACCTATCCGAGTGATTTAAAGTTCCTTCCGAATTTAATCAGAAAAACTATAACAGTACAATTTGCTTTAACGCGGGTAGTACGAAAAAAACTTTAATTCAAGATGCATTGCCGAGTGTGCTCAGTAACTATACTTACTGGTCAGTTAAAATTCACGTGTGCCGCGTGTAAAGGCACATTTCATTTAGCTTTCGGAGGTATTGTTGAGAATACATACCGTAAATTTAATCAAGAATGGCGATCTCAACAAATGTGTAAGCAATGCAATTCGGCCACGCCCGGCGCTACTAGCCCACTGCAGACAAACAGTGATACTAAACCTTTGGTGCAGAGTAAAAAAGTTACTGATACTAGTTCAGCGCTCGCCGCTCAGATACCAACAAATCTAAAAGATATTCAAGATCTAGTCATAAACAAGACGTCTAATCTGGTAAAAACACAAAATGGTATTCTGGACCAGAATAACAAAATACTTGAAAGTATTCATTTTAGCAGTTCTCAATATGAGGATTTCATGGCTAGAATCCGTGTCATCGAATTAAAGAATGATAAACTCACTAAAAAGAACTCAACCTTGGAAGCTAGGATTTATGTCTTGGAAAAAAGTGTGGATATGCAGGAAAGGGAACTCAAAGCGAACAACATAGAAATAAGAGGCATCCCAGAAATCAAAGGAGAAAATCTGCAAGACGTTTTATTCAATATCTGCAAAACAACAAAGTCCTCCGCTGATACAAAGGACATTGATGCCATTCATCGCGCAGCAAAAAAAACAACAACAGTCATCCGAGAGAAATCATTGTTAAATTCGAAAAGAACATAGCAAAAGAACACCTCTTGACAGACGTAAAAACTTTCAACAAAAACAAACAGAATGTAGAAGACAAATTGAACACCTCAAACCTCGGTAAAGCTGGTTCCTGCTCGCCGATCTTCATTTCAGAACAACTAACATTTCGCGGTAAACAACTGTGGTACAAGACACGAACAGTGGCGAAGGAGAAACAATATCGCTTTGCGTGGATTAAACGGGGGCAGATTTATCTTAGGAAAAACGAGGGAACTAATGCCATTGTTATCTCAGACGAAAGCAAATTGGCTGCGCTTTGATAAATTTGAATTAATGGCTATTCTTTCGAGGTATGTCTTGACCCCTGCATTTATGTCTCGCTCTCATATTTGTATCATTTACTACCTTTCTGGAATTCATTTGATATCACGCAGTTCCTGCGATCTTATTTTTATTATTATTATTGTTTTGGCTTCTTGCTATCTCCTTCATAGTACTTCATCTAATTACATTATTTATACTTTATTATTATATATTACTCATATTTGTACCATTTACTACCGTTTTGGAATTCATTTGATGTCACGCAATTCCTGCTACCATTTTGTTTTTGCTTCTTGCTATCTCATTCATAGTACTACATCTAACTACATCATTTATATTAAGCACATTTACCATTTTAACTACATTTGGAATCGCATTTAATCTTGTATTACTCGGAAACAAACTTCTATACAACACACAACCAACACATACTTATGATTCAATTAAATTATGATACCGAAAATGATTCCGGCATGGATCTTAACAAGAATGTCATTGATGATATGAACAATCTAAATAACTATAAATGGTGCGCTTACGGCGTTAAAATTATACACCAAAATATAAGAAGCATTTCTAATATTCACGATTTTTAAATTTTTCTGGATCAATTCAATTACCAATTCGATGTTATAATTTTATCGGAATGCTGGCTTAATAAAGATTACACCTTAAAAAAATTTCACAATTGCTCTGAATACCACACAAACATATATCTCAATAAGTCTAGCGGGATCGTTGTATATATCAGAGACGGGCTTCAATCTCAAGTTGATGAAATTTTCTTATCACAAGTCAACTGCCTGAAAATTATATTGAATAATTATCTATGCATTTTTGCAATATACAGATCACCCTCTTTTCAAAATATTGACACTTTTCTGAACTCACTTCAATCAACTATCAACAGCTCAAAAAACAGAACGAAAAATAATTATAAGCGACCTCAACATCAATACGATTACCGAATACCACCGCCAATCCAACGATTGCCTACATATGTCTGCTAACTGAAAATTTGTTCATTCAGACAATTATCAGCCCTACTCGTGAGCAGGGCATGCGTAAATCTTGTCTTGACCACATCAATGTCAAAAAAATTAACCATGTTGACTCATTTGTCATTCACTCTACAATCTCAGATCACTATACAACAGTACAGGCCTTAAAAACAAACCTCTTAATCCTGCTAAAATTAAACATGTTGCAAGAATAAACTATAATAACTTAATTGAGGACTTGAGCTCAGAAAACTGGCAAAACGTTCTAGACCAATCTGATGCCGACTTATCGATGAATGAATTTATCACTAAATTACATTCATATATATCTAAACATACTAGCAATAAACTTATACCACATAAGCAAATAAAACTTACGCCATGGATCACCCCTGGCCTTATCAAATTGATTAACATTAGGAACCAACTTCATGAAAAGGCGAATATGTTCCCTGAGAATATTATAGTACAAGTTTATTACAAAAAGTATAGGATCTTTTGCAAAAAATTAATAAAATCGGCCAAAGAAAATTATTATAAAAAATTCATTTACGAAAATAACTGTACTCCAAAACGTTTATGGGAAGCATTTCGCAATATAACTAAAACAAAAATAAATAAATCTTCCGACATTAAATCATCGATCATTAATAACGTGAACAGTGAACACCTCAGACCCAAAAATCATTGCGAATTTTGCCAATAATTATTTCACGTCAGTGGGAGTCACACTTGCGAAAAAAATTCTCAACAATCTTAATACAACAGAATCCGATCTCGCTAAGTTAACAATCTCCAACTCCGTTCATAAATTAGACAATATCCAAACAACTTCAAACGAAGATATAAATATAATTGACGAACTCAAGTCATCGAATGCTTGTGGTCCTGATAACGTTTCATCAATTCTGCTAAAAAGTATAGCAACTCCAATCGCGTATATTTCCAATCTAAGCTTCGATTCAGGAAAATTTCCAAATCATTTAAAACACTCTATTGTTATACTGCTTCACAAAAATGGAGATAAATCGCAGATACACAATTTTACCGGCCAATTTCTTTGCTCAATTCTATCTCGAAAATTATTAAAATTGTAAAGAATCGTCTGAGTCATTACCTTGAAAAAAAAACAACATCCTTTCCAATAGACAGTATGGCTTCAGACCAGGATTGAGCACTGAAAATGCCATTACACACCTGATGAAAATCATCTCCAACAATATCGAAACAAACACCTAAAATACAAACTTTCCTAAAATAAATACCTAATTTTTTTTTTTAATTGAAATAATAGATAATACCTACATAATATAATTAACAAACAAGTCCTGCTAAGCCAATTGAATCGGCTTGTCAACAGGTGCTTATATTTTAGTTACATATTTATACATTCATAAAATTTAAAATTTTCATCTTATATCTACAGATTCAACATTTTTTCATTCGTATCAAAATCAATATAAATCTTTATTTCCGATAACCAATTTTTCACCATATATTTAACCTTATTCATAGAATTACATTGCTTTATAGTGTCAGGTAATAAATTAAATATCTTCGGTATGATGTATTCAAACGTTCTCTGTCCGTACTTATTGTTAAATTTCGCCCGTCTATTAACTATTAACCCGTCGTTACGCGTGAATCTAGTGCTGTATTTATGTTCTAATTTCTCTTTATGCTGCGGGGTAAATATATGTTGAATTATAATTTTGTGCCAAAGTATTGCCTTAACAGGTAAAATTTTGGCACTCTGAAATAGCAACGGTTTATTATGTCTCTGTTTGAAAATATTAGGGACGACTAATAATTTTACAATTGCGTTTTGTACAACTTGGACTTGTTTCAGATTGGTTATAGTAGTATTTCCCCATATTGTTAATCCATATCTTATAATAGATTCTGCCAGTGACACATAAAATAAAAAAAATATTTTAAGTGTTTCAATTGATAGGAAAAAAATTAATTTGTACATTGTGCCAGCTATTGATCTAAGTCTTTTACAGGTTCTTTTTATATGTTTGTCCCATTTAAAAAAACAATCTATATAAAAGAATTATATGACAGTTCATTTGCCGATCATATTATCACCTTTGTCGATGACAAAGTATTATTATTTGAAGGCAAAAATTGGAATGAAGTTCATAATAATCCAGAAATTGGTATTAACAAGGTACAACAATGGCTAGATCTTCTCACTCTCAACACTGACAAAACTAAATTCATCCGCTTCTAAAACTCTAAAAGATCTAAAACTAATGTACTATGCCATGTGCAACTCATTACTTGAATATGCATCTTTAGGATGGGGAGGATGTACCAAATCAATTCTGGACCCCTTAGCCAAAGCACAGAAATCACTACTGAGGGTCATACTTAAAAAACCATTTAGATTAAGGCGGCCAACCGTCCCGCATTCTGCGGGACCGTCCCGCATTTGCAGTTGTTGTCCCGCATTGCAATATTTACAAAAATAATCCCGCAATTCGTCTAAAGCGTCCCGCATGTCCCGCATTTCTATATTTTTTTAAATACTGTCTATGGTAGTCAAATAAACTTCTTCTATCTTTAGTCTATTTAAGCCATTTGGTTAAGTTCAAGACAAATTTTTTTCCCTGGAGAAGGCCCGAAGGTATCGATCTAGGGATTGGTTTATTTACGTAATAAGCAAGGTCCAAGAGTGCCAGTGTAGTTGTAGTGATCGAGTTGTATTGTTTACGAATTAGTGCACGCCGTGACACGTAATATTTATAACCCATATTTATCACTCAAATCAAATAATTTCTTAACCATGCCGACCGCCAAAAAACGGCGATGTGAGTTCAGTGAAGAATTGCAAAAAGAATTTCCTTTGTGGCAAAAGTGTTAACATTCATTTCTGAATGTAGTTTTAATTTGCCGCATACAGATTTAATTCAAATCAATTTTGTGTTCAGAATGTAAAATTCTAAAGTTGGATTCGTCTTCTGACATATTTCGAAGAAAAATTTTCTCTTATTCGAGGTGCATTAGAAGGGACCCCACCAGTTTCCAGTAAGGAAAATATTCTCTTTTCGAAGTGCATTTATAAAATTCTAGTTGCAGACTATGTAAGTGCCGCCAGAATCAAAGAGAAACCATTTTGATGTTCTGAGTGTAGTTTCAATTCGCCGCATACAAATTTAATTTAAAACACCCTTGTGTTCAGAATATAACGATACATTAAATAACAAGTTGCAGATTCATCCTGTACCGACTGAAGCTTTACATTTAATTTGCAAGTTCAGAATGTAAAATTTCGTCTGCTGACATCTTTCGAAGAAAAATATTGTCTTATTTAAAGTGCAGTAATAAAATTCTAGGTGCAGACTATGTATGTGCTGCCAG
>OU862907.1:13381162-13541321 GCA_917880885.1 Limnephilus marmoratus
GGGGACACTTCACATAGTGTCTTCCAGCTGACAGCGCCAGTTTCTAAACACAAAACAGTCAGTAGGCACGTTGGGCTTGCAATATGCCAAAAGCCAATCATGTCTGGGATTGAGATTTTTGCTGTGAACGTAGATGAATGTATGGCGCGTAATTTGAATGGATCTGCACAAAAACAATGCTATCAAGATAACACAATTTTTCTGCAAAAGGGTCCAACTATTCAGAAGTTTCTCTCGCTCACGGTGAAACATTTTCTGAAAAACCTGGTTGCCATCAATGTATCAGGAGTGCTAGCTAATCTGTGGTTTAACCTGTTGATTGCCCGAGGAACAACACGGAAATTTCACGACCTTCAATTTGAATTGGATGTTTTGTGGATTAATTTTTACCTATCGTATATTTTATTGACCGAAACACATTCCTAGAACGATAAACTATGTACCAAAACAACATTATTTGCGCTAATAAACTATGTACCAAAACAACATTATTTGCGCTAATTACGTAAATTGATAGGTTTTACAATGTTTTAGTCGAGGAACACGCATCAATTGTGACGCGGCACCCGGCGGCAGAAATGACATTTCTTGTCCACAGATAAAAATTATTTTAAAATATTCTGGGGTTACAAGGTGAATGAAATCTTTACCCATCTTATGGGGAATGTTGGCGCAAGCGATTTTGACACTGTCCTTCATAAATTTTGTACATAGAAGGGTCAAAATCAAACTGCTCACATTCCCGCGCTACGGCAAATTAAATATAAATTATTCCGAGTGACTAGACGCATTGCGAGTTTCGCTATGGTAAAGGACGATAATAGAGCAAGCGTTTCTGACCTTGTTCTTCATATACTTTCTTTAAAAATAAGGGTCAAAATTGCATTTCAAAGTGCCGCGGCCACCAGGTGACAAACGGCAAACAACGAGTTAATAAAATGAATCTAGAAGATTCTACTCATAATGATTCTGTGGAACCATTTGTTACTAATGCCACTATGTGGGTTCAGATAAATAATGTAGAAGTTTCTATATTCTGTGAATCCATCAGGCGCTAGAAATGCAATAGGAGTGCCAATTTGTGGCTTCATATAATGAATCTAGAAGATTCTACTCACAATGATTCAGTGGATACAGTTGTTACTAATGCCACTTTGTCGGTACAGATAAATAATCTAGAAGTTTCTCTATTCTGTGGATCAAGTATGCACTAGAAATGCAACAGGAGTGTCAAATCTGTGGCTTCATACAATGAATCTACTCACAATGATTCTGCCGTCAATGTATCTACTCACAATGATTCTACTGTCAATGAATCTACTCGCAATGATTCTACTGCCAATGAATCTACTCACAATGATTCTACTGTCAATGAATCTACTCACAACAATTCTACTGCCAATGAATCTACTCACAACGATTCTACTGCCAATGAATCTACTCACAATGATTCTACTGTCAATGAATCTACTCAATGATCCACAAACAAATGGTGTAGAAGATTTTCTGTACTTACAGCAACACATATTCTATGGAACCACCTGTCTCCCTTGCAACAAGGTGGCCACAGGGTGTTCCAAGTGGGCAGCGGGGTCACTTTATCGTAGCAAATGCCACAAGTATGCCATTCACTGGATATTTGTGGCGTGGCCAAAGTTGACTCTGTAACAGATAAAACATTAAATGGTATAGACTGACGTCAAATATGGCTTAGGTCACCCCAAGTAGTTTGCTGCAGTGAGGTTTGTCCAGGTCTTGATGGCGAATGCGTCTCCCCTTCTACCGCATGGCGAACCGGATCGGGAGAGACTAGTTTAGGGAGAACTTTTGACTTCTCCAGCAATAATGTTACCAACATACAAAATTGGCAACTCTTTTTATGTTTAAATAAATGAAGACAATATAAGCGAAACTCAATTGAAAATCTGGAAACAGAAAAATCAGAAAAACATATTGACACCTCTGGGACTCGAACCCAGGACCTCTTGCTTTACGGGCAAATGCGCTAACCACTGCGCCACGGTGTCGATATGAAATTCGGTCATGTTTAACTGTACCATACTTCGACAAAGAACCACCAACATTATCTTCATTTTCTTTTAACGCATATATTATTGGCAACTATCTTTATGTATGATTACAAGATTCAAACCCGAACTAAATGCTCTCTAGATAGTGTCTGGATAAATCTTTATCCATTTTATTTAATATGCGACATCTATCGACTTTTCTGCAAGTCTAGGATGAATATATATTTTTTTTTATTTTAACTTTTTGAGTAAAACCTCAAATTGTAATATTTAAATAAATGAAGACAATATAAGCGAAACTCAATCGAAAATCTGGAAACAGAAAAATCAGAAAAACATATTGACACCTCTGGGACTCGAACCCTTTCTTAATTTAATTGTTCAATTGGAAATGAGGTTTATTTCCTGTAATACGTAGACATCTTCTCAAACTTGAAATATATTTTACTTATTATTTACCTTTTTTAAAATGCGATTTTAACCCTTGTGTATAAAGAAACTGTATGAAGGACAAGGTCAAAATCGCTTGTGCCAATATATCATTCTTGACGTAACAGTCGATTTGATCAATCGCTTCTCGGAATATTTTTAAATGAATTTTCTATGACTTTGCGGGTCACTTTTTGCAACTGCAAAAGCGAAAAAATCGATATTTTATGTTTTCAAATGCATATAAAGGTCTTTATTAATTTGAAAACTCCTTTGAATTGTGTTTTTTCATGTTGGGTATGTATTCAAGTTTGTGTAGAAATAATAAAATCAGTTTATATTTGTATGATTATATTTTTTGACAATTATTTCCAAAATAAGAGATTTTTTAATATTTTTTTTTAGTGAGCTATTCTGGAAAAACCTCTTACGATATAATCATGTGATTAATATACATGAATAATAAGATATATTATCTGGTAAATAGAAAACAATTGCAAAAAAGCAATTCCTTTGTTTTTATATGGATACTGGCTGGAACCCGGCATGTGTTGCTATGCCATTTAATAAAAAAAATTGTTTCTCCCTGCGTGTCCTTTCCCATTTGTCCCGTTCCCCTTCCGCGTCCCCTTCCCCCCTCGCATTCCCATTCCGCCTCCTCCACCTTTCCTCTCCGCACTGCATTCCCCCCTTCCCCCATACAGCGAACCCCCCTCCCGCGAAGCCCCTACCCGAGTTCCCCTTCCCCCACCCCTCTCCTGCATTCCATACATTCAGTCCCGGTACATTCAGTTTTCAAATAGCTCGCATGCCACTTATTGCAATTTTTTTATACAAATTACATAAAGCCATAGCTCACTAGTAGTTTTATACAATCTAGTTCTGACAATAACGAACACAAAAAAAAAAATATCCCATTTGGTGCAGTCATTCGGAAGTTATTCACGTACATACATTTCGGCGATTCATTTTATTTATATAGATAGATAGATTCGACCAGAAAGTAACAAGGTAAAATCTGTGCGGTTTTTGAGTGAATGATTCATAAGATTGAATGAGTGATTTAATAGAAAGGGGATTAAAGTAATTGATTAAATTATTGATTGATTTATTAGATAAGCGATAAGATTAAAGTTGACCAATCACTTACCTCTGGTCTGTTGGACTATGATGTCCTTGCTGGCCTCCCCGATGGTCAGTCGCTCCAGTTCCGGCATAGTGCTGAGGCGCGGAAGTTGGACGATGATGGAACCAGGAGTTACCAAGGGGCGGCTGGTCAGGATGCTCGTTGGGACTCGCTGTACCGGGCGATGTAGTGCACAGTACGACCTGGAATGCAATAGTAAATTAATCAGACGGCCTCCGCAGTCGAGGACTAAGAAGGCTCTGGACTAAGAATTTGTAAGTTGCGGGTTCAAATCTTAGAAAATTTTAAGGAATAATTTATTTTATTTCCCAATTTATTATATTTGCGGCATGTTTTAGAGTGGAAGATACTCTCAGTATCGCCACCACCACCACCACTCAGAATTGAAACGTTGCAAAAAAATGGAGTTAGCTCAATTTGGGGGGCGGGAATGGGTACCGCCGCCCCGGGAACCTTTATTGGATAACCAACACCTCTGCCATAGGTCACCCCAAGTGGTTTGCTACGTTTGGTGATTTAGCAGGGGTGCCCGGTTTCATGGGGTGAGGTTTGTCTAGGTCTTGGAGGCGGATGACCAGGACATACTGAACCCCAGATTCCTACCCACCTCTTAAACCCTTTTCCTTCCCAGAACTCTCCTCTCCTTCCTTTCCTAAAAAAAAACCCTCCACACAGCATCCCCAAAGATGACATAGGAAAATAATTTCCCTCAGGGCCTCCTGTGTGGAGCTCATGTAAAAAAAAAAAGCCGTGTTTGGTGACCATAACACTAGGTGTATGGTGAGCCGTGTTTGGTGACCATAACACCCCACCTTCCTCTTCCCCATCTCCTTCCTCTCCCACTCCTTCAACCTAACAACATACCCCAATTGGGGTTGCCATAGTGTCACTGGCTCCAGACTGGAGCAGCTGGGACTCTTGTGAGGTATTCACATAAAAATAAATAAATTAGAAAACTTACTGGAACTGGTCGTGAAACAGGTTCAAAGCGCCATTCCGACGTCCGCACGGCAAATGGAAGACCTTGCTGCAGTCAGGAAAGTGACAATTCAACGTAGCATTGTTTCTTCCGCAATAGTAACACATCTGCAACAGAGGAAGAAATCTTACCTTGGTCGGAGAAACTGAAAAAACCCTTAGTTATTTATGGACCAATAGTCCATTAACAATATAACAATAACACAAATAAAAAAAAGAGATGACAATGAAAGGATAGTACATTTAAATGAAGAGCATTGAAGCAGCTTGAAGATGGATAAAACTTTAAAATTACACATTGAAGATGCTCCGAGGAATTAGCGTCATTGATCCATTTGCATATAATTGACATTTATCACACTTGGTCGTTTCTATGACTCATTCTTAAATTCAACAGCTCGGGTGGAACGGTTTGCCAACCTCTATTGTGTTTCGTCCCTCCTAAAACATGGATCTCTTCAAGATCCAGATTCGCCGCTTCTTTTCCACAAAAAAGACCCTCCACACAGCATCCTGAAAGATGACATGGCTCCTGAGGGAAATTATTTTCCCTGGGGCCTCCTGTGAAAATATTATATTATAGGTAGGCACTTTATTGCTTATCTAAATATTATATTACATTTTATCGCTTGTCTGAATTCTTCACACACGAGTTCCAATTTTGAAAATAATTTTTGTTAAAATATTGTATTCTAGGTAGGTACTTTATCACTAGTTTGAATTCTTGAAATATGAGTTCCAATTTTTGAAATGATTTTCTGTTAAAATATTATATTCTAGGTAGGTACTTTATCGCTTGTTTGAATTCTTGAAATATGAGTTCCAATTTTGAAAATAATTTTTGTTAAAATATTGTATTCTAGGTAGGTACTTTATCACTAGTTTGAATTCTTGAAATGAGTTCCAATTTTTGAAATCATTTTCTGTTAAAATATTATATTCTAGGTAGGTACTTTATCGCTTGTTTGAATTCTTGAAATATGAGTTCCAATTTTGAAAATAATTTTTGTTAAAATATTATATTCTAGGTAGGTTTTTTATCACTAGTTTAAATTCTTGAAATATGAGTTCCAATTTTGAAAATAATTTTTGTTAAAATATTGTATTCTAGGTAGGTACTTTATCACTAGTTTGAATTCTTGAAATGAGTTCCAATTTTTGAAATCATTTTCTGTTAAAATATTATATTCTAGGTAGGTACTTTATCGCTTGTTTGAATTCTTGAAATATGAGTTCCAATTTTGAAAATAATTTTTGTTAAAATATTATATTCTAGGTAGGTTTTTATCACTAGTTTAAATTCTTGAAATATGAGTTCCAATTTTGAAAATAATTTTTGTTAAAATATTGTATTATAGGTAGGCACTTTATTGCTTATCTAAATATTATATTACAGGTAGGTATTTTATCGCTTGTCTGAATTCTTCACACGAGTTCCAATTTTGAAAATAATTTTTGTTAAAATATTATATTCTAGGTAGGTTTTTTATCACTAGTTTAAATTCTTGAAATATGAGTTCCAATTTTGAAAATAATTTTTGTTAAAATATTGTATTCTAGGTAGGTACTTTATCACTAGTTTGAATTCTTGAAATGAGTTCCAATTTTTGAAATCATTTTCTGTTAAAATATTGTATTCTAGGTAGGTACTTTATCACTAGTTTGAATTCTTGAAATATGAGTTCCAATTTTTGAAATGATTTTCTGTTAAAATATTATATTCTAGGTAGGTACTTTATCGCTTGTTTGAATTCTTGAAAAATGAGTTCCAATTTTGAAAATAATTTTTGTTAAAATATTATATTCTAGGTAGGTACTTTATATCTAGTTTAAATTCTTGAAATATGAGTTCCAATTTTTGAAATCATTTTCTGTTAAAATATTATATTCTAGGTAGGTACTTTATCACTAATTTAAATTCTTGAAATATGAGTTCCAATTTTTGAAATGATTTTCTGTTAAAATATTATATTCTAGGTAGGTACTTTATCGCTTGTTTGAATTCTTGAAATATGAGTTCCAATTTTGAAAATAATTTTTGTTAAAATATTATATTCTAGGTAGGTACTTTATATCTAGTTTAAATTCTTGAAATGAGTTCCAATTTTTGAAATCATTTTCTGTTAAAATATTGTATTCTAGGTAGGTACTTTATCACTAGTTTGAATTCTTGAAATATGAGTTCCAATTTTTGAAATGATTTTCTGTTAAAATATTATATTCTAGGTAGGTACTTTATCGCTTGTTTGAATTCTTGAAAAATGAGTTCCAATTTTGAAAATAATTTTTGTTAAAATATTGTATTCTAGGTAGGTACTTTATCACTAGTTTGAATTCTTGAAATGAGTTCCAATTTTTGAAATCATTTTCTGTTAAAATATTGTATTCTAGGTAGGTACTTTATCACTAGTTTAAATTCTTGAAATATGAGTTCCAATTTTTGAAATCATTTTCTGTTAAAATATTATATTCTAGGTAGGTACTTTATCGCTTGTTTGAATTCTTGAAATATGAGTTCCAATTTTGAAAATAATTTTTGTTAAAATATTGTATTCTAGGTAGGTACTTTATCACTAGTTTGAATTCTTGAAATGAGTTCCAATTTTTGAAATCATTTTCTGTTAAAATATTATATTCTAGGTAGGTACTTTACCGCTTGTTTGAATTCTTGAAATATGAGTTCCAATTTTGAAAATAATTTTTGTTAAAATATTATATTCTAGGTAGGTTTTTTATCACTAGTTTAAATTCTTGAAATATGAGTTCCAATTTTGAAAATAATTTTTGTTAAAATATTGTATTCTAGGTAGGTACTTTATCACTAGTTTGAATTCTTGAAATGAGTTCCAATTTTTGAAATCATTTTCTGTTAAAATATTATATTCTAGGTAGGTACTTTATCGCTTGTTTGAATTCTTGAAATATGAGTTCCAATTTTGAAAATAATTTTTGTTAAAATATTATATTCTAGGTAGGTTTTTATCACTAGTTTAAATTCTTGAAATATGAGTTCCAATTTTGAAAATAATTTTTGTTAAAATATTGTATTATAGGTAGGCACTTTATTGCTTATCTAAATATTATATTACAGGTAGGTATTTTATCGCTTGTCTGAATTCTTCACACGAGTTCCAATTTTGAAAATAATTTTTGTTAAAATATTATATTCTAGGTAGGTTTTTTATCACTAGTTTAAATTCTTGAAATATGAGTTCCAATTTTGAAAATAATTTTTGTTAAAATATTGTATTCTAGGTAGGTACTTTATCACTAGTTTGAATTCTTGAAATGAGTTCCAATTTTTGAAATCATTTTCTGTTAAAATATTGTATTCTAGGTAGGTACTTTATCACTAGTTTGAATTCTTGAAATATGAGTTCCAATTTTTGAAATGATTTTCTGTTAAAATATTATATTCTAGGTAGGTACTTTATCGCTTGTTTGAATTCTTGAAAAATGAGTTCCAATTTTGAAAATAATTTTTGTTAAAATATTATATTCTAGGTAGGTACTTTATATCTAGTTTAAATTCTTGAAATATGAGTTCCAATTTTTGAAATCATTTTCTGTTAAAATATTATATTCTAGGTAGGTACTTTATCACTAATTTAAATTCTTGAAATATGAGTTCCAATTTTTGAAATGATTTTCTGTTAAAATATTATATTCTAGGTAGGTACTTTATCGCTTGTTTGAATTCTTGAAATATGAGTTCCAATTTTGAAAATAATTTTTGTTAAAATATTATATTCTAGGTAGGTACTTTATCGCTTGATTGAATTCTTGAAATATGAGTTCCAATTTTGAAAATAATTTTTGTTAAAATATTATATTCTAGGTGGGTACTTTATCACTAGTTTAAATTCTTGAAATATGAGTTCCAATTTTTGAAATCATTTTCTGTTAAAATATTATATTCTAGGTAGGTATTTTATCGCTTGTTTGAATTCTTGAAATATGAGTTCCAATTTTGAAATAATTTTCTGTTAAAATATTATATTCTAGGTAGGTACTTTATCGCTTGATTGAATTCTTGAAATATGAGTTCCAATTTTGAAAATAATTTTTGTTAAAATATTATATTCTAGGTAGGTACTTTATCACTAATTTAAATTCTTGAAATATGAGTTCCAATTTTTTAAATGATTTTCTGTTAAAATATTATATTCTAGGTAGGTACTTTATCGCTTGTTTGAATTCTTGAAATATGAGTTCCAATTTTGAAAATAATTTTTGTTAAAATATTATATTCTAGGTAGGTACTTTATCGCTTGATTGAATTCTTGAAATATGAGTTCCAATTTTGAAAATAATTTTTGTTAAAATATTATATTCTAGGTAGGTTTTTTATCACTAGTTTAAATTCTTGAAATATGAGTTCCAATTTTGAAAATAATTTTTGTTAAAATATTGTATTCTAGGTAGGTACTTTATCACTAGTTTGAATTCTTGAAATGAGTTCCAATTTTTGAAATCATTTTCTGTTAAAATATTATATTCTAGGTAGGTACTTTATCGCTTGTTTGAATTCTTGAAATATGAGTTCCAATTTTGAAAATAATTTTTGTTAAAATATTATATTCTAGGTAGGTTTTTTATCACTAGTTTAAATTCTTGAAATATGAGTTCCAATTTTGAAAATAATTTTTGTTAAAATATTGTATTCTAGGTAGGTACTTTATCACTAGTTTGAATTCTTGAAATGAGTTCCAATTTTTGAAATCATTTTCTGTTAAAATATTATATTCTAGGTAGGTACTTTATCGCTTGTTTGAATTCTTGAAATATGAGTTCCAATTTTGAAAATAATTTTTGTTAAAATATTATATTCTAGGTAGGTTTTTATCACTAGTTTAAATTCTTGAAATATGAGTTCCAATTTTGAAAATAATTTTTGTTAAAATATTGTATTATAGGTAGGCACTTTATTGCTTATCTAAATATTATATTACAGGTAGGTATTTTATCGCTTGTCTGAATTCTTCACACACGAGTTCCAATTTTGAAAATAATTTTTGTTAAAATATTATATTCTAGGTAGGTACTTTATCATTCGAATTTTGACAGTTGAAAAACACTGTTGCGTTTTTTTCGTTTTAATACGAAAAATCGAATTTTTGGCATTTAGTCAGCTATATTTTTAGTTTTTTTGTCCTCTTTGAGTTCGTTTATTGCTGACCAAGTCCAGTAAGTGTTATTTTATTTTTGTTTTAAGTATATCCTTTTGCCCCAATGGCCTTTGCCATGGGGAAGAAACCCCCTGATCCCGCCCCCCCTGATCCTTCAACTTTTGACATTGGTAGTGAGGTAGAGATAGCAGATCTTCAAGTTCCATCTTCTACTCCAAAAAAGAGGAAAGTTTGCGACCTTCCAAAAACTGATTCGTCTCAGGTCTCAGTTCCTGTAGCTTCTCCTCTCTCTTTGTATCCGACTTCAGCAAAAGCTCCCTTCGTAGTTTATGTTCAAAACAACTCTCCTGGCCACTCTTTACATCCCCTTGAATTTGGTAAATTCATTGGAAAAAAACCACTTGGCATTTCCCCAGGCGGTATCCGATCAGAGGGCAGATTTCGCATTTGTGTTGAGTTCACATCCGCGTTGAATGCCAATAAATTCATAAATTCCATCGACTCCCTCTCTGCAAAAAAATTTAAAGCCTATATCCCTTCTTTCAATATCTCTCGCTTGGGTCTCGTTAGAGGTATTCCTGTAGACCTATCTGAAGAAGAGCTTATCTCGGAACTCATTATTCCAGCATCTTCAGGAAAAGTTATTAAGACTAGGCGTCTTAATTTCAAGGATAGATCGTCTGAGTCTGTAGTTTGGAAACCCTCTCAAACTGTAGTTCTGACATTTGAAGGACAGTCCCTTCCCTCTCACGTTTATTTATTCCACAACTCTCTCCCGGTGGAAATTTATTCATACCCGACAATCCAATGTTTCAATTGTTGTCGGTTTGGCCATTCAAAACAATCGTGTCGCTCCTCTCCCCGCTGCTTTAAATGCGCAGAAAATCATGTAGCAGACCAATGCTCCTCCCCTTCCAATTCCCCCACTTGCGTCAATTGTTCAGGCTCGCACACAGCCACTCATCCATCCTGCCCCGAACTTTCTCGCCAAAAAAACATAAAAAGTTATATGGCCTCCAATAGCGTTTCTTACTTCTATGCCTCCAAATTAATAGCTCCTTCTAAAAAATCTTTTGCTGAAGTTGCCTCTCAACCCCAAATTAGTGCTCCTTCAAACTTGTCTTACAAGAAGACTGTAATGACAAAACAAGCTTCTCGTCCAATTAAAATTCCTGGATATGATCAATTTGGTCATAACTCCCAGCTCTTGTTCCCAAATGGTAACAACAGCTCTCTATTTCCTCAAAACTCCGTCTTTTCTAACTCCAATTCAACTAACAGCAGTGCTTTCAATCCTGATCTAAATGCAAATTCCATAAACAACAATACTTCCAATGACAATTCTTCTTTCATTCAAACTCTTCTCATGCTACTTATCTCAGTTATTAACAATAATAATTCTCTACCGTCCAACGCTGCCTCGTTACTCTCCTCTTTGTATTCTCTTCTTCCCAATGGCTTCCCCAACAGCAGCAATTCTGCAGTGGAATTGTAGAAGCGCCACCTCCAATAAGGATGACCTCATCCGACTTCTACATTTACACTCCATATCGATTGCTGCCGTCTCTGAGACTTGGTTCAAGCCATCTCAACTTTTCAAGGTGAGTGGCTATCAATGTCTGCGGGACGACCGCATTGATGGGAAGGGTGGTGCAGCCCTTTTCATCAAAAACTCTCTCCCCTTCTCCCCTATTTCCATTAAACCCCCAAATTCATCCTTCCAATTAGTGGCAGCCACTGTCTCTAATATTACATTTGTATCTCTCTATATTCCTCCTTCTACCCCATTTGACCTTCCACTGTGGGTTCACATGCTTAGCAAAATTTCTTCTCCCTTGGTCATTTTGGGTGATTTTAATGCCCACTCCCCACTCTGGGGTTCTTCTTCCTCGGATCCCTCAGGTATCAAATTAATTGACCTTTTGGACTCCTTGAATATCTGTCTCCTAAATGACGGATCCTCAACAAGGTTTAGTCTCCCTGGACAGAATCCTAGTGCGGTGGACATATCCCTCTGTTCCCCGAGTATCTATCCACTAATCTCCTGGCGAATTACTTCAGACCCCTGCGGCAGTGACCACTTTCCCATTATTTTGAATTTGGCTCAACGGTTGGATCACTTTAAAAGTAAGCCCAAATTTATCACAAAAAAAGCCGATTGGTCCCGTTTCAGAGACTCTCTCCAGGATCTTTCCCTCTCCCTGCCTTCCCCTTCTTCTGATAATTGCACCTCCTCTTATAAATCTTGGACTGATTCCATTCTAAAATCGGCTGACAAGTCTATCCCCAAATCTTCCCCTGTAGGCTCGAAGGCTCGCCCTCCCCCTTGGTGGGATGAGGAATGCCTTAGAGTGCTGAAGGAGAGGAAAGCAGCCAATAAGACATACTGCCAACAGATGACTATGGATAATTACATCTCAGCCAAGAATGCCCAAGCTGTTGCTAAACGCACATTCCGTTTCAAAAAAAAAAACAGCTGGCTTAATTTCTGCTCCAATATATCCCCTGCTACTCCAGCGGGGGAGGTTTGGTCCATGATTCGCAGGTTTAGATCTTCCTTTTCCCTGCCAAAGCCATCTCGTAATTCTGCTATTTGGATTGATGACTTTATTAATAAAATAGCTCCCCCTTATGTCCCTAATTTTGATGAACTTCCTTCTTTGGCTTTCACTTTAAAATCTTCTTCATGGTTAGATGCTCCGTTTTCCTTTGATGAGTTAAAAAGAGCCACCGAAAACCTCAATGACTCAGCTCCGGGCAAGGATGAAATCCTGAATATGTTCATCCGTCATTCTGATGACAATTCTCTTTCCTACTTTCTCTCTCTCATCAATGTCTTTTTGGATTCTGGTATTATCCCCCCAGACTGGAAAATTCAAAATATAATTCCCATTTGCAAAAGTGGCAAAGATCCCAGCATAGGTTCGAGCTACAGACCTATCGCCCTCTCTTCTACTCTTTGCAAAGTATCTGAAAGAATGATTAAGAATAGATTGGACTGGTTCGTAGAAAAAAATCAAATTCTTTCCCCTTCCCAGTTTGGATTTAGAAAGGGTAAAAGTACCCTTGACAACCTTTCCTCTCTTGTTACAGATATCAAATTAGCATTATCTAAAAATGAATATTGCATTGCAGTGTTTTTAGACATCTGTGGAGCATATGACAATGTTCATATCCCCATCCTGAAAGAAAAGTTACTGGCAATAGGTATTCCGCCCAAATTGGTAAAATTCATTGTCAATTTGCTCTCCCAGAGATCTATTTTTGTAGATGGGTCTGAATCCCCTCCCCACATTAGACACATATTCAAAGGTCTCCCGCAAGGGTCAGTCTTAAGCCCTCTCCTGTACAATATTTATACATATGATTTAGAAAAATCTATTCAATTCTTGTGCAACATACTCCAATATGCCGATGACTTGACTTTCTACAAAATATCCCGTAATATTTTTATCGCAGCATCAGCAATCAACAATGCTCTTAGAAAACTCTTGGCGTGGTTAAATATTAACGGCCTAGAACTTTCCCCCTCCAAAAGCAAAGTAGTCATCTTCACTCGTCGTCGAAAGCTCCCAGAAATTCTGGTGAAATTTGGCGATGAAATCATCCCTATCTCTAAAGAAGTTAAGTTCCTGGGAATGTTTTTAGACTCAAAGCTTACTTGGAATTCTCACATAAATCATGTCATCATGAAATGCGAAAGCAACATCAATCCCCTTAGATTTCTGTCCGGAGTGTGGTGGGGATCTCACCCATCATCTTTAAAACTTCTGTACAATGCTCTCATCCGAAGCCATCTTGATTACGGATCTTGTCTTTTTGATCCAATGTCCACTTCAAATTCGCATAAATTAGATAAAATTCAGTCAAAATCTCTTCGCCTTATCTTAGGAGCCATGAAATCTTCCCCAATCAACGCAATGCAAGTTGAATGCTGCGAACCTCCCTTAAATATAAGAAGGCGATGCCTAGCAGAAAAATATATTTTCAAAACATGCTCTATAACTTCTCATCCCTTGATTCCTAAACTTCAATCATTAAAGTATGAGGTTAATTTGAATCCATTTTGGAAAAAACATTCTCCTCCCCTTCTCTATGATTGCTTCAACACTTTCCTGGATGTTTCCATAAACTCCTATCGCAATGAATCTCTCCCCTTATACTCTTATCCCTATGAAAGTCTTACTTTCTATCCAAAGGTGCACCAATTTATAGGAATATGTAAAAAAAATATTAAAAACTCAGTTCAATCCAATAATGCAGAATTCAACAGAATTATTGAAAATAACTGGCCAAATTATATAAAAATTTTCACAGATGGTTCCAAACTCAGTTCGGACTCCCATTGTGGGGCCAGTGTCTATGCACCTCACAGGAAATTGTGTTTCCCACACAGACTTCCCAAAGAGTGTTCCATTTTCTCTGCTGAATGCATAGCAATCATAGAAGCTTTACGTCTCGTCAAATCTCTCAACATTAGAAATGCCCTCATCCTTTCAGACTCACTTAGCTCATTACAAAAAATAAGCGCATCCCCTCTCAATTCTAACAGCGACTCTCTTACCTGCTCTATCAGAGACCTCCTGCATTCCTTATCGCTGGCTCACGTGTCAGTGGTCTTGGCCTGGATCCCAGGACACCTTGGTATTGTTGGAAATGAAAGGGCTGATTCTATTGCTAAGGAATCCATTGTTCATGGTCCATTAAGTAATATTCCTATTCCCGTTAGAGACTATTTTCCTATTTTAAAAAATAAGTTACAACGCCAATGGTCCACTGAATGGAAAGCATCCTCTCTGTTAAAAGGTCACCAGTACTCTTTAATTCAACCTTCTATTCCTGTCAAGCCCTGGTTTCACAAATACACTTCCATGCCTAAAAAATACATCTCTTCTATTATTCGAATGCGTTTAGGTCATACTTGTTGTCTTAGCCATCTCGCCAGATTCCACATAGTCAATTCGCCTTATTGTGATTGTGGTTCAGAGGATACTTTAGACCATAATTTTTTTGAGTGTCCTATCAATGACCAATTTCCAAACTTTATACCTGAATTGTTAAAACTTAAAATTGAATTCCCTACAAGTGTACCCTGCCTTCTTAGTCTCAACTCTCCTGAAATTCACTGTTTGTTAGCAAAATTTATTTACAAAAATGGCCTCAACATTTAAGCATCAATCACATTTCTTTCTCTTCCATATGTATACAATTGTTTCTTGCAGTGTTATTATGTACAGTTGTACAGGTTCCTTTTTTTGGGAACCTGCACATCTTCCTACTCTACATTTTTGTAATGACTATTAATACCAACTCTGTGTGTTACTCTGTATGTTACTCTGTTTGAAGATGGAAGTATGGAAGATCTACAGGTTCCTATTTTTGGGAACCTGTACATCTTCCTACTCTTCAATTTTGTAATTTCTACTAATACCAACTCTGTGTGTTAACTCTGTATGTACAGTTGTACACTTTCCTATTTTTGGGAACCTGTACATCTTCCTACTCTACAATGTAATTCCTATTATTACCAACTCTGTATGTTAGTACAACTAGTATAATCATTGTCTCATTATTCATATTGGCCCATTGTCTATATTTGCTAACATAATTTATCTATTCCATGTAAAAAACTGAAAATGTAACTAATTATAAAAATTCTGAAAATGTAACTAATTTAAAAAACTGATAATGTAACTAATTTAAAAATTACTGAAAATGTAAATAATTTTTAAAAAATTGATAATGTAACTAAGTATTTAAAAAAAAAAAAAACTGGATATGTAAATAATTTTAAAAATATGTAACTTACTTTAATAAATGGCCAAGATCACCCTTAATGGGTGAAAGCCAAATAAATAATTAAAAAAAAAAAAATATATATTCTAGGTAGGTTTTTTATCACTAGTTTAAATTCTTGAAATATGAGTTCCAATTTTGAAAATAATTTTTGTTAAAATATTGTAATCTAGGTAGGTACTTTATCACTAGTTTGAATTCTTGAAATGAGTTCCAATTTTTGAAATCATTTTCTGTTAAAATATTGTATTCTAGGTAGGTACTTTATCACTAGTTTAAATTCTTGAAATATGAGTTCCAATTTTTGAAATCATTTTCTGTTAAAATATTATATTCTAGGTAGGTACTTTATCGCTTGATTGAATTCTTGAAATATGAGTTCCAATTTTGAAAATAATTTTTGTTAAAATATTATATTCTAGGTAGGTACTTTATCACTAATTTAAATTCTTGAAATATGAGTTCCAATTTTTGAAATGATTTTCTGTTAAAATATTATATTCTAGGTAGGTACTTTATCGCTTGTTTGAATTCTTGAAATATGAGTTCCAATTTTGAAAATAATTTTTGTAAAATATTATATTCTAGGTAGGTACTTTATCGCTTGATTGAATTCTTGAAATATGAGTTCCAATTTTGAAAATAATTTTTGTTAAAATATTATATTCTAGGTGGGTACTTTATCACTAGTTTAAATTCTTGAAATATGAGTTCCAATTTTTGAAATCATTTTCTGTTAAAATATTATATTCTAGGTAGGTATTTTATCGCTTGTTTGAATTCTTGAAATATGAGTTCCAATTTTGAAATAATTTTCTGTTATAATATTATATTCTAGGTAGGTACTTTATCGCTTGATTGAATTCTTGAAATATGAGTTCCAATTTTGAAAATAATTTTTGTTAAAATATTATATTCTAGGTAGGTACTTTATCACTAATTTAAATTCTTGAAATATGAGTTCCAATTTTTGAAATGATTTTCTGTTAAAATATTATATTCTAGGTAGGTACTTTATCGCTTGTTTGAATTCTTGAAATATGAGTTCCAATTTTGAAAATAATTTTTGTTAAAATATTATATTCTAGGTAGGTACTTTATCGCTTGATTGAATTCTTGAAATATGAGTTCCAATTTTGAAAATAATTTTTGTTAAAAATTATATTCTAGGTAGGTACTTTATCACTAGTTTAAATTCTTGAAATATGAGTTCCAATTTTTGAAATCATTTTCTGTTAAAATATTATATTCTAGGTAGGTATTTTATCACTTGTTTGAATTCTTGAAATATGAGTTCCAATTTTGAAATCATTTTCTGTTAAAATATTGTATTCTAGGTAGGTACTTTATCACTAGTTTGAATTCTTGAAATGAGTTCCAATTTTTGAAATCATTTTCTGTTAAAATATTGTATTCTAGGTAGGTACTTTATCACTAGTTTAAATTCTTGAAATATGAGTTCCAATTTTTGAAATCATTTTCTGTTAAAATATTATATTCTAGGTAGGTACTTTATCGCTTGTTTGAATTCTTGAAATATGAGTTCCAATTTTTCGAAATCATTTTCTGTTAAAATATTATATTACAGGTAGGTACTTTATCGCTTGTCTTAATTCTTGAAAAAAACAGTTTCAATTTTGAAAAAGACACATAATTATAATCAATCACAGAAAGACCCAAATTTGAAATTAGTATGTTTGATATATATATGTTAACCTTACCCTGCTACTGGCGCGCTTTAGTTCGGTGGCGATGTCCTGATGCAGAAAACCCTCGATTCCTTCTTCATCTTGACCATTTTGCTTCAGACGAGATGAGAGCAACTATTACAAGACAAAATCAACATTAAAACCCAACTTGGCACTAGAAAATGTATCTTTTACAGGATAAAGACATTTCGTTGCCCTGAAATCAATACCAGATCAAATATAAATAATATATATTAAGAAAGTGTACAGATATGACGATTACGAGAGATGGGAAGGCTGATAGAGATATTGAAAGAAGGGTGAATGCAGGTAACTCTATTAATGGAGGACTGAACGCCGTTGGCACCAACAAAAAAATGTCCAAAGGCACGAAACTAGCCGTCCATAATGGAGTACTGGTACCTACCCTGATGTATGGCAGTGAGGCATGGAACTGGCAGAGGAAGGATGAAAGTAGACTGAACGCTGTCGAAATGAAATCCCTGAGGCGTATGTGTGGTAAAACCATGTATGATCGTGTGAGAAATGTGGAAATCCGCAAAGAATGCAAGGCTGATGTAAGCGTAATGAGTAAGATCAAGAAAGGAACGCTCCGATGGTTTGGGCATGTAGAGCGAATGAACGAAGAAAGGAGTGTAAGGAGAATATATGACGCAAATGTGAATGGTAGAAGAAGTCAAGGACGCCCAAGAAAGAATGGCACGACCAAGTGAATCAGATACTTGAGTCGGGCCATGTCAAGAGTCAGAATAATAGAAGAGAATGTATGAGAAGTTGTATGAATGTAAACGAGGCAAGGAATGTGTGCCAAGACCGGGATGTTTGGCGGTCCGTCCTCTCTGCCTACCCCTGCGGGAAACGGCGTGATGGCTAGTTAGTTAGGTAAGTGTACAATGTGCTTGCCGCTAAAACTTAGAAACAAGTCCCGGTACGATCAAGGGAGTTATATGGTGTGGTAGCCCTCTATCCCCCATGCATGAAGAAGGTTCCCGTTTTTACCTGAAGGGCGTGTTTTTAAGATATGAAGGGCTGGAAGTTTCGCCCTCTACAAATTTCTAAAACAGTTCAGTTAAAAATTTTGATATAGATGAATTATAAACAACAGACAAATTGTCACGCTGTTTATCCGTAGGGGTAGGCAGAGAGGATGGACCACCAAGCAACACGTTCTTGGGACACGCTTCTTGCTTCAATCACAATCATATATATATTTTTTTACAATAGCTTCACACAAGATGCCCTGAGGGAAAAATAAATCCTCAGAGCCTGTGTCATAATAATAATAACATTATATTTATATAGCGCTGTTTTGTGACATTTCACTTCAAGTGCGCTTAACTATAATAAATTTAAAAATAATCCTACAGTGCTCCTTATAATATTGAGAAAATAATAAATAAATATACATTATTTACAAAATAATGACAGAAGAACAAAATTGACTAAAGAATATACAGTATTTACAAAACAATGTATGGTGACCTAATGTATCTTCTGAAGTAAATTTATTATGTATGTAACATGTACTTTTACTTAAATAAATAAATAAAATGACAGAAGAACAAAATTAACAAAGATAGTGCTGTTATAGCACACACGGGACAATAATAATAAAGTCATCTTTGGAGATGCTGTGTGGAGGGTCATTTTAGGAAAAGGAAGGAGAGGAAGTTCTGGGAACTAAAAAGGTGTTAGGAGTGGCTAGGAGTCTGGGGTTAATGTATTTAGGAGTGATGGATATATGAATCCATCCCTCTCACTGCGGTGCAAGGTGATGGGTTGAGAAGAGTCCGGCTGGATAGGTCAAAGATTCTCCCGATCCGGCCCGCTACGTTGTAGGTGGGCAATCGCATCCGCCACAAATAAAACAAATACAACGGGGTTCATGAGGTGAGGTTTGTCCGGATCTTGGCAGCGGATGCGTCTGCGAGGGAGACCTAACCCAGACCTTTCCAGCCGGTCTCTCAACCCATCGCAGTGCATCGCAGTGAGAGGGAGAGATTCATACATCCACCACTCCTGGACACATTGAATCCCAGATTCCTACCAACCTCTTCTTTCCCTAAAAAGGCCCTCCACATAGCATCTCTAAAGATGTGGAGTTAATGTAAAAAAAAAAAGAAATGAGAAGAAAAGATCGGAGAAATAAGTCACTGGGGTTAAGACAATAAGATTAAGTAATGGAGTAGGCAACTCACCAGACAGTAATGATGACAATTGGTCTTCCCGATGGTGTAGAAAATTCCAAACAGAACCTCTACATCGTCACACTCTTTGCAAAAGGAACAGGGGCGGGAATTGGTGCGGAGAATTTTTTGGTTTTCCCAGCGACTTTTTTCCTTGGCCATCTTTGCACCTCTGCTTCAACTGGCGTTCCTGAAAGCGACACTTCATTGTAAGAAACACAGCTTTCAAAGACATAAAGAAACCATCCCTTCGTTCATAATATAATTTTTAATGTTCTCAAAAGTTGTGTTGACAGAAGCAAATTCCTGTGATATCTTGAATGAAACCATTCCTTTGTTAAGAATATTATGAACTAAATATACAATTTGGCTGTCCTGAAACGGGTATCCTTCCCAGTTGGACAGACACAGTACCATTTTGTAATGTATTGAATATATATGCATGTATAAATAAATAACAAAAACTGGCGCAGAAATCATGTTTTCTATCAATTTTATGAAAATGTTATCAGCGTTTAAAAATTTATATAAAATATCCCCGGAAATAATGGCATCTTTCGCCAATGAATTGGCCTTTTCATTTCCAGGGATACCGCAGTGACTAGGTATCCAAGCCAACACGATTTCTTTGCCAGAGTCGGTTATGAATTAACCCGTCTGCTTAGTTCAATTTATTCGCACCTAACAATCCGGAAGCCTCAGTTTCGCCCGTTAATTCTGAAACCGTCACTTTGGATCGAGATTATAAATTATCTATGCAAGATAGCTTTCATATTTTAAAGACAATAAGAAGCATTATTTTGTTCTCTTTCTGGTTAAAAGAAAAATACATATGTTTGCATGAGAGGAAGAGAGATATATAGCTTTTAAAATGTAAGATCGCTCGGGACTTTTTGGTCTTATGAAAGTATAACGCAATTAAGTGTTTTGGAATGTATTTATTCCTAAACAAGCAGACGGGTTAAAGTGCGGATTCCAAACAGAAATCGTCTTCTGGGTAATTAGAAAGGGGAAGAGTTTATTTTTTGAAGTGCACTCAGGGCATCGGAAAGAATTAACAAGTTTTCAATGTGATCATCGTCAATGTACGAGTGGGGATCCAAAAGTAACGGGAGTTACGCAGTGGTGGAGAGGAAGAATGGGGAACACATTTTTCGACCAGGTATCCATTAGGGTCACTCTTACTGAGTCAGTGTACGAAGTTGTGTCGCTGTGATTGCATCGGTTCGCCCGTGAGAATTTTTTTAGTAAAACAACTTTTTTCATTTCGGCGAAAACGTGATGGCAGATTGTCGAGAGCAACGCGCAGCTGTGAAATTTTGTTTCCTAACGGGGAAATCGGCAAACTATTATAATGCTGACTGCTTATGGGAATGCTGCCCTAGTTAAAACCAAAGTCTACGAGTGGTTTTCACATTTGAAAAATGGAGAAATATTAATTGAAGACAAACCCCGTTCAGGACGCCCCTCAACGTCAAAAACTGAAAAAAGTAGACAAAATTAATACCCTCATTCTGTGAGATGTCTGGAATGTCATGGAGTTCAATTCAGAGGATTTTAACGGAAGATTTGCCTGTGAGAAGGATCGCAGCCAAATTTGTGCCTCGCCTTCTCACAGACGAGCAACGGGAGCGTCGACTTCAGGCATGTTTTGATCTTCAAAATCAGCTCGAAGAGGACCCTGAATTTTTTTCCAAGGTGATCTAACCCCCTGTGACTTCTTTTTGTCACATTGAAAAGGGACATGAAAGCGTTTTCAGGGTGGCCACAAAAAAAGGATTTCAAAATTCCCTGATAATTCCAGGTTTTCCAGGGCAGTTTCTACATTTTTCCATGATATGTTTAATTTGATATAAGGGAACGTACCCATACTACGTGACCTGTTCAGGGGGGGGGGGGTCTTCAAAATACCACGCTTGGTACAAATGAGCGGCGGGGGCTTAGGTTTTTGGTCACCGGGGGGGGGGGGGGGGGGGGGGGGTGGGTTAAAAAGTGCAAAAAGTTGGTCACGTAGTATGGGTACGTTCCCTATGGGGATATCGTTTGTTAAATAAATAATAAAGGAAATTCCGTCATCTATAGCATAAATTACTTCTTTGCATTACAATAATCTATTAAACACAAAATACACTTGTTACAAATTTATGATATTTCGCCTGAAGACAATTTGTGAAGAAATGAAACGACCAGACAAAAATAGAAAAATAAACAAAAAAAAACATTAATATTAGAAGAGATACAAAAAAAATATCACATGAAACAAGCAACAATACTAGGGAACAGTTTAGATTTAGAATATTAATAATTAAAACAATATACCCTTTGGGTAGAAGAAAAGAAAAGAAGAAACCATATCTGAACCATAAGAAAATGCTTATGGTTCAGAGAAAACTGAACCATAAGCATTCGACTAAAGTTTAGAAAGGTTTATTATGTATTTACACGAAGCTATGGTATAAATAGTGATACAATGTAATTTTATAAATACTAAAAACCTTGATTTAAATGTTAAAATACCTACACACACAAAATAAAAACACACACACACACACATCAACTAGATGACATGATTGTGTTGCAAGGGCATTAATGAAAATAATAATAAAAAAATACCTATCTAGTTTGTCTTTGTCGGCATATCTTTTGTTACACAAGTCGCAAGTAAAAGTAATAAATAAAACACAACTTTGGGGTTGCACAAATCGCAAAATAACGAATATAGTTTTATTTTTGGAATTCCCTGATATTATAAATTTTTTTCGAAATTCCCTGACATTTCCCTGATAATTCCAGGTTCGGTAAAATTCCCTGATAATTCCAGGTTTTCCAGGTATTCCAGGCCTGTGGCCACCCTGGTTTTGCCACTGTGGAGGAGGTAAAAAATAAAATGGCTGGAAGGCCTAAAGGACATGCCGATAAGTGAAATTAAAAACGGTTTTAAACAATGAAAGAAGCTTTTGGAGAAGTGCGTTGTGGTCAAAGGAGAATACTTTGAAGGTGTTCAAAATTTGATGTAAAAATATTGAGAAATAAAGAAGTTATGACGAAATTCCGGTTACTTTCGGGTACCCTCTCGTATTTGAGGAATTCAAAAATGGTTATACATTCAGAAGTGAAAACGGAAGCCTCTTTTGGAAGAATTATTTTTTTATTGACTTGATCTGATGGGCAATTGAATGCCACTCCCACATGGTTTGATAAGGGAGACTTGGAACCATCTGGGTAAATAATTTTTCAGTCGGAATATTTGGAATTTAAAATTTGGATAAGTTTTCTTGGAGCTTCGTGATTGTTAATTATACCGAGAGAAAAAAGAATATTTGGTTTACACAAATGAATACGAAAGGAGTTGGCATATAAAGGAAGTCTGTCTGATGGATTTAAGAGGGGTTTATACACACAGTAATACGTATGGAGGCTTTTAACAAGAAGAGAAATTGATTTGTTCCTCCAATATGGAAGTGATTTCACTTGAGCAGAGAGTGCAGTAATTTTATCCATCAGTGGGTGATTAGAGAGTCTTAACCCCTCCGCAACGTAAGCAGATATATGCGTTAAAAATACGACAGCAGTCAAGTACAATAAGCGTGTTTATACGTCAGCGCATGTGTACCATTATAACTCCGTTATTGTTTTAGTTACATCCCTCAAATAAAAAGTAAAAGGTCGATAGTGAATCATGCTGCACATCTCCATTCAAGTTGTCCATAGAAATACATAAAAAGAACATTCTGTCAGACGCGCAGTCTGACACATAATTTATCCCGCCAAATTTCCTACGGGCGGGTCGCCCGCTCCCGACATTGTTAATTTTGATTAAATATTTTTATATGAAATGATAAAAAAGTGAGGTGACAAATGTGTTTATTACACATTTATACAATAGAATAAGTATTGTTGTTTACATAATCTGTGATTTTAGTACCGTTTTCACATAAAAACATCACATGAGTCATTTTGACATTTTTTTAATGTTTGCATTCTAAATTTTAATATTTACAAATATTAATATTTATTTATAATATAATAATTCGATAGCTTATTTTGTAACCTGTCTAAAACAGTTTTTACTATTCGGCTACGTTCAGAAATGTTTCATTTATAGAGCATTAATTGTGAAGCGGTAATAACACAAAGTTTTTGTAAAATGTCATTTCGTTAAAGACATTTAAAGTGCATATTGGCGATTTTCTGAGGGGTTAAGCATTTAAATAAAAAAAAAAACTTGTAAGCCAAGAATTTTCTTCTGAAATGAAGAGGAGCCTCCACAGCCTGCACTTGTAAAGCGTTAATTGGGGAAGAACGCATTGCTCCGATAAATCAACCTTCAACTTTGAAATTGAATACAGTTCAACCTCGCGGTACTTTTAGAAGTGGGTTCGATGAGGAACGACGCGTAATGCAAATGAATCCTAACATATCGCTCACTCCTTTCAACAACGTCATATATCAAAAATCGTCAATTTTGAGTCAATGCCCATAAAAGTACTATATCCCTGCAAAAGTGGCGTTTTTTTAACTTAATATTTAGCCGCTAGAAGGCAGAAAGTGTTGTTTTCGCATTTTGAAGAAATTCTAGATTTTTCTTTTCAAGCCTGTCACAAGTTAGTTGTCGTTGACCTATTGAGCAGGAAGGTCCGTGTCGCTTAGTGAAATGGTGTACTATTTCGTCAGAAAACAGTATTGCTACAAGGTGAGAGCATTTTTTATTCTTAGTTTTTTTATCAAGAATGCAGTATTTTGTTTAATGTCAGTATTGTAAGGAAAATAAATAGCGTCCTATCATGGTTTATGTTGATTTTGGACGTTCTTGCACTGTAAGAGCGTGACACCGATTGTACTATTTTAACTTATGACACTATTGTCAATAAAACTTTCTTCCCCAGACAATGCGGATTTGAACCAATTTGTTTTATGACATTCTTCCAAAGAAAATTTGGCCGTTATTAGGAAAATGTGCAGTTTCATTTAGGAATCTGTCATTATTGTCAATAAAACAATCTACTGTTTGTAAATTGTCACATATTCCAGCATGCGTTCCTTTGTCACAAATACTTCTTCTATTTATTTGTAATTTACGATTGTCTTTCCAGATTGATCATGACTTCTCGAGGGAAAAGGTTGAAAAACTTATGTTTATCTAGAAATTCAACCGAATTTTTATTTATTATTCTGGGTCCTGTTAAAAAAGGTAAACGAAAAAGGAATGAATCCAACTGGAAGAGAAACATATTGAAAGCAGCTAGAAATAGTGGAAAAACGTACGAGAGTCATTAAAAAAAAAAACAGTGAAAGAAGCAAGAAAAATTTTCTGATAAAAGGAAGAGTATTTTCTCATAAGAAGCAATTACTTTGTGGTTAGACATTATATTATAAAAAATAAAACAACACTTTGTATTTAACCACGAATTTATTATTTATATATCTACCGGTTTCGCTTCGACCAAGCTTCCTCAGGATAAAATAATAACTGTTATTATTTTATCCTGAGGAAGCTTGGTCGAAGCGAAACCGGTAGTTATATAAATAATAAATTCGTGGTTACATACAAAGTGTTGTTTGATTTTTTATAATATAAAGAGTATTTTCGATGCGTATTGGAACTTGGGGGACATAGCTAAACAAAGAGAGTTTATTCATAACTGCACAACTGAAATTAAACCTCAGTATTGTTACGTGCGCGAAGGTGGAAAAAGGCTACGAAGGAATTATAATACTGCATTATTTTTTTAATCTTGGTGACAGACGTATTCGTATTTGTAAGTTTCTAAAAATCACTCTAGATATTAATGACCGCCCTATTTGTCTTTGAAAAGAAAGATAAACTTGCAGGCGCCATGATGGCCGATGATAAAAGAGGAAAGCACGGTAATCATCCCAAGACAGATGAAACTGTTAGTAATAGAGTTACAAACCATATCAACAGAATTCCTAAAATTGAGACTCATTATACACCCAAAAACACCATGAAACACTACATTGAAGGGGGCAGAACTATATCTGACATTTACAACGATTACGTGAGTGACTGCAAAAGAGATAAAATTACCTTCTGTAACTTCAATTACCTCTATAATATTTTCGCTAATGACTTCAAGTTTTTTCCAACCTATAAAAGATCAGTGCGAAACATGTGTTGCTTTTGAGAATGGATCAGAGATAGATAAAATTAACATTACACGTAATTTTTTAATCAAAGGCCATACACAAAATGAAGGAGATTCCGTTCATTTATTGATTGAACGGAAAATGAAACAAGAACTCAAAAGTGGGCCAATTTTTACGCCTGAAGGTCTCATTTCATTGATCAGAATAGCAAAAAGAACGGGTCAACCATTTTCTGTAAATGAACTTTCCTATGATTTATTTTTCTTTGATTTAAAACTTTTGGCCTCTGATATTGGTCCTCTGCGTATCCTAAAAAATAAGTAAAACCAACCTGTTAATTTTAAAGAGATTAAAGTGATGCGAGTTCAAAGAGATTCTCCAAGTTAGTTTTTTTATAAACTTTCTTATGGAGAATCAGACTTTATGAAGGCCATAATTACAAGGAAACCCAAGTCAAGTAATAATATCCCGTTAAAACCTATCTTCGTCCAAAACCCTAAAATTTCTGAGGACAAAAAGAATGACCTAATGCGACTTATTGAAAAAAATTTAATACCAAAAGTTTACAAAACTTTCTATAAAAATCTTTAAATTAATACAGCAACTGTGCCTTTAGTGATATAAAAAAACAGTATTATTCATTGGTTTATTTCTTGTTACTTTTATATAATTATGCTTTGTATCTTTGTATGTATGTATTATCCATGTACGAACATTGTAATTGTTCCCGACTACTTTTCGAAATTTGTCTGAGAATATAAAATTATATTTCCTCTATCTGTGTTTTCTACTAACAACTAAATTCCTGTGCCTTTTCCACACCCATTTTTTTATTCAAACTGAAAGATGTAAAGTAGTAATCTAAATTAGGTATAAATGCCTGTTTGGAAAAAAATACCTTAAGATATTTCAATTTCAGACTTCCGAATTCTATTTGTTTTAGTAAAAATAACGCCATATTTTGACATAATCCAGGCACCGTCAATGGAATTTTGAACAAGAATGTCATAAATCAAAAGGTATTGTTTTAAAATTTAAAAAAATATACTTAATATCATTCAAACAGAGAAAAAACTTCAGGTTTTATCTAATAAGATCTGTTGCATAATACAAAGTACAAAAGGTGGCTTGATATTTATTTTTAATGCATTTTATTCTATTTTTAAACTTTAAAAACGCTCTCCTGAAAAATCACGTTTTTTGATATATGACGTTGTTGAAAGGAGTGAGCGATATGCATTATAAAAAAGTTTTTGGGTGAATGGGTGACTTCCCCACCAGACCCGTGAAACGACACGTAAAGTGTTGAGGCCAGCTTGACATTTGTTAATGATAAAATTAAAACCAGTCAGCAACGTAAGCAAGTATACACGTTAAAATAACGATAGCAGTCAAGTACAATAAGCGTGTTTACACGTCAACGCGTGTGTCTCCATAGAAACCCTTATAACTCCGTTATTGTTTTAGTTACATCCCTAAAATAAACAGCGAAAGGTCGATAGTGAATCATGCTGCACATCTCTATTCAAGTTGTCCATAGAAATACATAAATAAACATTCAGTCAGACGCGCAGTCTGACACATAATTTATGCCGCGAAATTTCCTACGGGCGCCCGACATTGTTAGTTTTTATTAAATATTTTTATATGAAATGTTAAAAAAGTGAAGTGACAAAAGTGTTTATTACACATTTATACAATAGAATAAGTATTGTTGTTTACATAATCTGTGATTTTAGTACTGTTTTCACATAAAAACATCACGTGAGTCATTTTTACCTATTTTTAATGTTTGCGTTCTAAATTTTAATATTTACAAATGCTAATATTTATTTGTAATATAATAATTTGAAAGCCTATTTTGTAACCTTTCTAAAACAGTTTTTACTATTCGGCTACGTTCAGAAATGTTTCATTTATAGAGCTTTAATTGTGAAGCGGTAATATTAAAAAGTTTTCGTAAAATGTCATTTCGTTTAAGACACCAAAAGCGAATATTCTCGAAAATTCGGAGGGGTTAACATAAGGGTTCCATGTTAACTTAGAGTCGAAAATTACCCCAATGAATCTTATCTGTACCTGCATAGGGAGAATTGAATTATTTATTTGGACTGTTACACGCGGAGTAACATGTTTTCTGGAAAAGACGATAACATTGCTTTTGGACGGAGAAATTTCTAAGCCGTGATTCGTTAACCAAGTGTCAAGGTTTTTCATGCAAATGTTAATCACTTGCTCCAGAATAGTAATAATTAGCCCTGAAATATATATAAAAAGATCATTCACATACTGATATATTTTACAAGATGGATGCATAATGCATACTCCGATGCAGGTCAAAGATACATATTTTAAAAAGGATAGGTCTAAGGACGGAGCCCTGAGGCAAACCCTTGTTTACTATTCTTTCCAGTGGAGAAGAATCCAGCACCTGAATTTGAATTTTCCCGGTAAGAAGGAGGTCAATTATAAAACTGGAAAGCTTACGAGGGATGCCAATTTTTAATAATTTTCTAAATAAAACATCTAATAAAACATTGTCAAAAGCTCCGCACACATCAATAATAATAATAATAATAATAATTGGATAATTTATAAAGCGCCGTTTTTGTGAAAAATCACCTCAAGGGCGCTGTACAATTTATTAGGAATGCTTAGGTTCTAACTGATTTTACTATTTACAAATGGATACAGAAACATACTTACCTGGCAGGTCACTTCCGATAAACACACTTTAATTATAAGTTTATGCTTGGAGAAGATACGGCTTTGCACGCGGAGGACATTACAGTTAACACACTGGACATTGCGTGATTTTACATTATTTGCTACCTTCATCGCTGTTAGTACCTATTACATTTGTGAATAGATTAGTGGCAAAAGGCAAAAGTAGAGGTATTTATTTTAAAATACTGGAGAATTTAGGACTATTGGAGATTAGTGGCAAAAGTATAGTTGATATTTATTTTAAAATACTGGAGAATTTCGGAATCTTTAGGGCTGGAGAATGTTCATGAAATGACCTTCACAAACGCTTACATTTTTTTTATTTTATTTATTTATTTTTTTCTACGTTTTTACAGGTTAGTTATTTACGGTGTCGCGGGCATTGAAAGTGAAGGTGAAAGATTTTGAGTTTTGAGATCAAGGCAAACACCAACAAGGGATTCATTATCGGCCAGGGCCAGCTGGATATCAGAAGTCAGGATGGACACACTTTTGATCGTACTTTTTCTTTTTTGTAATCCAAACTGAGAGCTGGGAAGAATTTTCTCATTTTCTACATACCAGTCTAGGCGTCTTTTGATAATATGTTCAGCTTTTTTTTGTTATTGGTTTTTGGGGTATAATGCCTGTTGCGCTACCTCCTTCTTTAGCCAACGTTTCGGACAGCATTGCAGTGTCCATCATCTGCCACTGACATTTGCCCTGATGATGGACACTGCAACGGTGTCCGAAACGAATGAGGTAGCGCAACACGGCATAATACCCCAAAAACCAATAACAAAAATACTTTTGGCCGTGAAAATCTAAAATCATATGTTCAGCTATTTTAACTAAGGAAGATGACAGAGCTATAGGTCTGTAAGAAAGTCCAGAGTTAGGGTCTTTCTGGGGTTTCAGAATGGGAACAATTATTTGAGCTTTCCATGATGATGGAATTTTGCCAAAGTCAAAGATCAGATTTATAACTGAAAGAAAATAGTTTAGTGTGGTAAGATTGCAGTTTTTAATAAAGCTATAAGGAACTCCATCTAAACCAGGGGATGAGTCTGTGAGATCGTTTAAGACCTCCCTAAGTTCCGTTAAATTGAAGTGGGTGTCCATCCAACCCCGTGTTTTAAATGAGTATGTGAATTCTGTTTCATTCCAATTACTTGCAGTTTGAGGAGCTAGTTTATCAGCAAATTCCTTCACCCACTCTGAAGAGAGTGGTCGAGTCACTGATGGGACGTGAGAACTCTTAAACCGACGAATTGAATTATTCCGAACACTCTGAAGAGAGTGGTCGAGTCACTGATGGGACGTGAGAAATCTTAAACCGACGAATTGAATTATTCCGAACAACTGAAAGAGGAACTTCCAGAGCAAATTTTTTCCAGCCTGACGTTTTTTGTTTTTTAGAAGATGTTTAGTCTTAGCTTCAATCTGTTTATACTGAAGGAAGTTCTCCATATTCATAATTGTTGAATAAATTTTCACCCATTTTTCCTCGTAACTACTGCGTCTGAGCATTCAATATCCCATCAAGGAGCTGGGGGAGGTTTCCCTTTGTTAAGTGTCATTTTAATGGGGATAAATTTTTCTGCGGCCGTAATGACTGCAGACACCAATAACTCGTAACATTTCGCAACATTTACTGTAGTTGGAGAGGGTAGACTTTGCATGGAGAACTTTGTATGATTTGAATAGTCATTCGAGTTGGCCCTGGCAGTTAAGAACTTCGATTTTCGACTACAGCACTTGACATTTTTGTTGGAATGATAAATATTTGAGGATTCAATGAGCATGGGGTAATGATCACCCTCATGTGGGTCATCCAAAACCTTCCAATTACAGGGATGCGGCTATCCTGGAATTGCAAATAGTAAGATGCTGGGTCGCTGACCAGGTACCCGAAGACGGGTAGGAGAACTATCATTGATGATACGAAAGTCTAGTTCGTCGAGTAGATCAACAATATCTCTGCCCATTTTGTCACAATAAGGAACTCCAGTGAAAAATATTATGGCTTTAAAAAAATATGTTCATATAGACCAATAAACGCCGATTCTGAATATATAAGTTTTATTTCGTAATATTAAACGTAGAGTTCTTAAAAAAATATAAAAAAGTGCATTTTTAAACCTCTCGTCAAAATACACTGTAAAGTTGGTATTACTGAAATGGTTAGAGCTGACGTCACGCGTCAACAGTCATTGTATTGAAATTTTGATTATGTAGGTATGACAAAAGCCATTGGTATTAACGACATTTCATGTTATTCTTTATTTCATACTGTTTATAGAGATTTAGTTGATGTGTTTATTGAAACAATATTTAAGCCTAAATAATTCAGTATCAAGAATAGAGGTATCTCTATTAGTTTATCTCTATTATTTAAAATATTGAAAAACTACTGCACAAAAAAAAATAGTAATGCTTCTTCTAGGGAGAATACTTCGAACAATGGATTTCAAAATGGCGGCAGTAGATCAGCTGATTGCCCAATCCTATACTAATTTTTCAGCAGTGATGACGTCACACAATTTACCATATTTCCGGTGGTTTTCGGGGGGTCTAGAAAAATTAAAACTTTGAAAATTATTTTAACTATTAAAACTAACTTTAAAAATAAAAATTCAGTTATTTAAGTTAGAAGGTCATTATTCATAAAAAAAAATAAAAAAATTGGACTGGAGTTCTCTATTGTGAGCTCCCCATAATCCGTGATGGGCATTAAAATCTCTCAGAAGGGGAGTGACCTTGGAGAACATTGCTTTCAGAACTGTTAGATGGTGATATATACAAAGAAATGATTGTAGTGTCAAAAAACTTTGCGGCCGTCACTTGAAAAGGACAACCAATTGGTTTTACATCTACTGGTGAGAAGGGTAATGATTTTGTAATGAAAAAAGAGAAGCTACCCTTTCCATATTAACAGTCGTCTCGAAGATGGTGGTATCCCCTGACTCTGAAATCAGAATCCGGTTCCAGCCATGCCTCCGAGATGGCAGCCACTGCAATTGAGTTTGAGGGTAATGTGTTTAAAAATTCTTCATTCTTGATTTTAAGACTAAGACATTCCACTGAAGAATCATCATTAGAGGAGCCATTTCTAGTTGAGTTGATAATATTAGTAATTTGTTCAGCAACATGGGACGGTATTTGAATGTTAATTTAAAGTTTGTAAAATATGTAAAAATGAGGTGCTTAGTGAATTCTGTTTTTCTGTTAAGGTCTCTATTATAATTTTGTTCTGTACTAGATGATTTTCGGTTAGCATTGAAATTTGAACTTGAAGGAACTTGTCCTTTGGGGAACCACAGAAGGGATTCGTGATTAGCATTATTATTTTTTGTTAGTACTCTAGGTTTCACAACCTTCTCAACAATTTTTCTAAATGAAGAAGAAGAAGGTTGAGAAGGAGTGGAATTTTGCTGATGGACATGTGAATTCCGGAGCAGTTTAAATATTTATAATTTTCCTCTGTTTTACAGCAGGAATCGGGTACCAGGACATAAGGATATTGAGGGCAACGAGCGGGCTGACGAACTAGCAAGGAAAGGGGCTAAAACACCACTTGCGGGATCCGAGCCGGCCATAGGAGTAGCAGCTTGCCACACCAAATTACATATTGAGAGGTGGGGCAAATTCCAGCACTGGAAGGAATGGGAGAGGGCACCCGGAATGAGACAATCGAAGTACTCATAAATGGGCCGGACCCCAGACGGACCAGGAAACTACTCGATATGGACAGTGCACTCACTGAGGGAACTGGTAGGACTACTAACGGGACACTGCCATCTCAGGAGACACATGCAGCTATCGGGTGTGGAAAGCACCAATAAATGTAGAAAATGTGAAGAGGATGAAGAGACTCCAATTCACTTATGGTGCCTGCTGTCCTGCCCTGGTGGGAACTAGGCTCAGATACCTGGGGAGACATGTTGTAGAACCAGAAGACGTAGCCACATATCCAATGAAAACTCTGGTGAACTTTATTAAAGGGACTGGGTTATTGTTAAAGGATTGAGGTAAAATGGAAGATAGCACAATGGGCCTATGGCCTAAGTGCTCATTGGAACTAATAGTAAACCGTCTCCACAAAGAGAAAAAAAAATTCTCAGGAATCGCCACTATGAGACGAACTGGGAGGCGGGAATGGATACCGCCGCCCTGGGAACCTTTATTGGAAAACCAACACCTCTGCCATAGGTCACCCCAAGTGGTTCGCTACGTTTGGTGATTTAGCAGGGGTGCCCGGGTTCATGGGGTGAGGTTTGTCTAGGTCTTGGAGGCGGATGACCAGGACATACTGAACCCCAGATTCCTACCCACCCCTTAAACCCTTTTCCTTCCCAGAACTCTCCTCTCCTTCCTTTCCTTAAAAAAACCCTCCACACAGCATCCTCAAAGATGACATAGGCCCTGAGGGAAATTATTTTCCTCAGGGCCTCCTGTGTGGAGCTCATGTAAAAAAAAAAAAAAACTGCACTTGAAGCAACGAGGTTCTGATCTGTAGAGGTTCTTCGTGTGTCCAAATCGGCAGCACTTGTAGCTCTGCACAGTTGGGAAAACATAGAGCTCTACTTGCAGGGAAACTTTAAACATAGTAACATTTTGTGGAAAGTCTTTGCTGTCAAAGGTTAGAACAACGGATTGGGAGGTCTCCATTCTACAGAGTTTCACGATTTAATCTGTAATTTAGACGACGCGCTTTTATAACTTTTCCGAAATTCTGGCAACAGAAATATTCTCCAGGATGTATTCTCCAGGACGATAGTGCTCCCTCTCTAAACACGAGAATTTCTCAATTAGGGAGGTATTGTTACCACTAATATTATATATTATATACATTGGTTAATTATATATTATATGTATTGGTTAATAAAAAAAAAATAAAAAAAATGTCTTCTGTCGACCAGTGCGGTGGAATTTATTTTGTGACACCTAGCCTTGTAACCTGATATGTAGGTATAAAAACGTTATACGAGTTTTTTTGGCAACATCAGATATTGCAAAGCTATTGGCCTCAGCCGCTGTCTTGAATTTAACGGAAAGACGGTTGCGGCCAACCGACTTAACACAATTCCAGACAGAAATTGGATTGTTTTCCATCCATTGAAATTTTAGTTGCGTGCGTTATATATGGTAGTCTATCAAGATTATTGTATAAACGTGACATCTGTAAAGAAGTAGTGGTTTCCGATGGGACGAGTGTGATGGAAGGGATAGCTGGACTAATTTGGAGAATTGAAGTCGAGGAGGAAGTGGACGGAGACGGAATTACATCCTGTTGTTCAGGTTTTCTTCTTACTTGCGCTGTCCCAACTCATTGCTTAGGTAGGCTGTTAGGATCGGCTCTTCTCGTTCTCAGGTTGTAGTTTCTTCGGTTCAGAGTATCGCTTTCATCCAGGCCGTTTCTCTGAAGTATTTTTGAGCATTGAGTCATTCATCTTTGGTCTTCCTCTGGATGACTGTCAATGAAACTCCATAGACATTGCCTGTTTCACTGTGTGGTCTGATGGTCTCCGTATTATGTGCCCATACCATCTCAACTGTCGTTCCTCCAGCTTACTGTTTATGTCTGTGACACCCAGGCTACTATGAATGCGTGAACTTTTAATCTTATCTTTTAGTGATACTCCTGCCGACCATCTAAGCGTTCGCATTTCTGCTATTTCGAGTTGCCTAGAGTAGAAGTTGTACATAGTCCAGCATTCGGAGCCATACATTATTGCTGGCCAACAATAGTCTGGTATATTTTTCCTTTAAGTTTTATAGGCATTTTGGAGTCACACAATATTCCTGTTACGGTTGTGAATTTAATCCATCCCACACCTATTCCTGTTGTTCAGGTAAAGCAGAAGAATTGTTTTCAAGGGAGTCATTTTTGTTTTGAGTGGAAGGTATTTTGCGATGCATCTGTTGTACAGTGACATGCTGGTTTAGCAATTTTTCTTTTTTTAGAAGTAACCGATACAAAGTCAGAAGCCTCCGGAATATCAACCGTGATTATTTTTTTCATAACACCTGAGGATTCAGATAGCAAACTATCATCTGGGGGATCAAGAAGTTTTTACTTAAATCTAACCCTCTTCTTGGCAATGTATCCTATAGTATACATAGTTTTTATATTTTTTTCCCTCTTAAACTGGTACACGGGTAAAACAAATTTTAATTAAAACTGCTTTACCGTATTCTTGACTTGATAATTAGTACCACTAGAGCCATCTACTGTTCAATTAAGAAGAACAGTGACAGTTCAAATTCACACCGCTGCAATACTTCTGCCAACAGAATAAGCACGACTAATTTGTCTGTAAAGTAATCTGTATTTATTACCTGCATTATTAGATATGTAGTTATTTTAGGAATAAAAGCGTGTTTATAAGGATTAAGTGAATAATCAAAAAATAATATTGAGTCAAATATGTGACAAATCTTGTTTATATTGCGTTCCAAAATAGTATGTATCCTATGATATACACCGCCAAGTATGCAGTGAATTATATTTGATTGAATGTGTATCCCCTGAGATACAATGCCAAGTTATTAATAGTTTATTAATGTCAAGTTATTAATAGTTTATTGTCTTATGTAGTAAAACCCTTTAAAATCTATATATTATGATTTTTTCATTTTTCCATAGACATAGAAATTGAAGAAATACGGACTATAATACCAAAATTTGGACCAGATTCTGATATTGAAAGTGACAAAGGTGATGAATTACAAGTTGATTCTTCTGCAATGCGCTCTTAAAAACTTTGGAATCGTTTATGATGCATTGGGAGCAGATAATGAACCAATGACACATATAATTCTGGACAGACATCTATATTTTGCATAAAATATGGCATAAGGCTTTTTTTTACTGATTAGAGCAATTGATTCCTATAATATTACATAAAATAATAGTTTTAATTAGCTTTTAAGACATAATTTTTAATTTTCCATAATAAAATATTTTAAGGTTGATTTGTAACAATCTGGGAATGTATATGTATATATACTATAGGATACAGCTCCAAATAACCTATATAAAAAAAAAAACTATAAAAATATTTTTCATTTGTTTTTGTGATTCTGAAGCCTAACAAATTTCAAATACGTAAAAAAATATTTTTTTGGTTGCTTAATTCTATCGGTGCCAAAAAGAGGGCTAATTGATATTAACAAAAAATTAATGCATTAAACCGCTTAGTCATTAATACGGAATATTTTTATTCAAACAGTTAGATTTAGCTTTATATTATGGAGATAAAAAAACATGCAAAAAATATGCATTCAACATTTTAATTTTGTTTAAATTAATTCACTTACTCGGTAACGCTATTTTTTATATGAATCGTTTTTATCCAATATTTCAAAGACAATCAATCAATGCTGCCAATCATAGAAAAAATATTATTGCCATTACAACAAAGTGAATGCATTATTAACAAGTTTGTACCTGTATTTATAACAGTAGAACATGGAAAGAAATGCATTAGAATAATTACACAAACCCGCTAGACAAACCCTGCTTTGCCAAACAAACCATTCAAAACCTGGAATATTTTTTTAAATTATTATGATGACATGCGAGTTTATTTTAAAGAATTTATTTTATATTTATTTATTTATAATACAAAAGAAAGTACAAATAACATATTAGGCAGCTTTGTCTGTCCAACTAGGAAAGTTTCCCGTTCCAGGACAGACAAATTGACAGGTTTAGTTCATAATATTAGTCCAATAAATGTACATAATTACATAACCAACAAAAAAAAAATAGAAAAATAAGATTGGTACTTCCGACAACTGTCATATTTGATTGTCTATTAGTTAAAAAGGAAATATTCCGTATTATCCGTGCATCAAACTTCGACAAAACGAACGTTCCGTATTATCCTTGAGGTGGACAAAATGCATATTTACCAAGAAATCTTACCTTTTGCTTCGAAGAACTAATTACACAACACAAACACTACGAAAAATAAATATAAAAATATATTAAACTAATTTACAATACTATTTTAAAGCTATAACTATTTAAAATGATTAATTTTGTAAAGAGGAGTGAAATGACACTGCAACAGTTAGACAGTAGCCTTTTAAAAAAAAAACGTTAAATGTATTTCTTCACTTATATCCAAAAATGATTACAAAATGGCTAGATTTTTTATAATGGAACACATTTTTTCTCTAAAATCAAGTCAAAGCAAACTTCTTTTGTTTTAGAACAATTTGAATTACTGAAAAATATTGGAATAAACAAAATAGTACATGTCAACCATTGTACCTACCCACAGGATATAAAACAGTATCTACCTATCGACGGTATTATCAATTTTAACCACATAACTTAGCTACAAGACTGTCAATTCAATTGATTCATTTTAAAAACATTACAAAATTAATATTTCAAATTGTTTTTAACCTGTTGTATGTTGAGAGAATTTCGAAAAACCACGCGGATTTTACCATGTTGCTTTTTGGTCAAATATCCATATAAAAACAGAGCAATTGCTTTTATGCAATTGTTTTCTGTTTACCAGATAATATATCTATTTATTCATGTATATTACATGATAATATCGTAAGAGGTTTTTCCAGAATAGCTAACTAACTAAAAAAAAAAAAAGATTAAAAAATCTCCCATTTTGGAAATACAGTAGGGCCTTTCTAATCCGGATAGGGAAAAACAAGACCCCTTCCGAATTATCGAGGCGTCCAGATTATAGTATGCAACTTTTTAATAGGTATAAAACACATTTTTAACTTGGGTTTCATTTATTAAAGTTGTAACGCGCTGTTTTACGCGTGCCACTACACCATCTCTTTCCCCCGTACAGCGCCATCCTGCTCACTCAAACCTAGGCGAACCAGGCTGCGCAGACGCCTTCTGCGCATTTCCCACTCCCGAGTCGCCACAATAAACCACGCCCCGCCACAAGGAATGGCCTATATAAAGAGCTGCGGGCCCTAATACAAGCAGTTCGTCTGTAGCTCGCTCTTGACTAGTACGCTCTCTTAGTTGCGCTTCGTCCTTTGGCACGACCCTCTAAGGAGTATTCTACTACCATAAGCAAAGCACCAACCAGACCCCGACTGCTGCCTTAGTTGCGCTACGTCCTATGGTACGACCCTCTAAGCAGAACCACAGTCAGTTTTTGTCGTTCCCAAAGACTAATCGGCGAGGTTCCCTCCGATCCCTTGCTCAGTTGACTATTATTGTGATTCGATACATTGAGACTATTTTTACTATATGTGATCTGTGAACTTACTTTAAATAAATAACCTTTAACCAACAAATGCGTTACAAAGTCAATTTAGACAAGAATATGTATGAGTATGTACAAACAAATGTACATACTGATACTTATAAAAAAATTCAAACATGTAAGAAATTTGTGCAGTTAATATGAAATTTAAAAAAAAAAAAAACAAAAAGTTAATTAACGAGTGACAGCAAATGATTGAATATTGACACATTGTGACCCGCACGCACCCATCCGGATTACAGCGTGCACCGAAGTAACGGGGTTCCGGATTAGCGAGGCTCTACTGTATTTGTCACAAAATATAATGACACAAATATAAACTGATTTTATTATTTCTACACAAATCTGAATACATACCCAACATGAAAAAACACAATTCAAAGAAGTTTGCAAATAAATAAATATCTTTATTTGAAAATGTAAAACTTTTAAATTTTTTTTTTGCTTTTGACGGTTGCAAAAATTGACCCGCAAAGTCATAGAAAATACAATTAAAAATATTCTAGATTAGCTAGATTAATGAAACCATAAGTTACGTCAAGAATGATATTGGCGCAAGCGATTCTGACCTTGTCCTTCATACAGTTTATTAATGCATAAGGGTTAAAATCGCATTAAAAAAAAAATCGTTGCCGTGGGCTTCCGGAAAATGAGAGGTTTATTTATTTATTTATCTACAAAAGGTATGTTTACATTACATTATTCGATGCCTGTCTCACTAGAGCAGCGTTTCCCAATTTTTTTTCGCCCCGGAACCCTTATCGATCATACTTTTCTAGGCGGAACCCTATTTTTATATGAAAAGATAAATTTGTAGTTTGAATACTTTCATGTTTACCTTGAAAAGAAAGATCAAAAGTTTTGTGTAAAACTTACTTTAATGTGAAGAGTGATATCTTTTTACATTTTTTGTTAAAATAGTATTGAAATCAGGCTTTATGTCAGACAGCTGAATACGAAGATGAAGCTGCATCCAGTCTGTTCCTGTATTTTTTTTTTGTATAAGCATAAGCCGAAAAACCAGTTTCACACCGGTAAGTGGTCACAAACGGTAACAAAACTGTGATAGCCTTCTCGACGACTTCTGGATATTCGTTTTTAAGTCCAATCCAAAACTCATCCTGATTAGTTTTTTCTGAATTAAACTTTTGTTGTAAGGAAGAAGAACATTTGATATCTATCAAAATCTCGTAGTCTGTTGCTGTAAGAGTCGACGGTTTCCTGTGAACTAGGAATGGATTCTGTACCCAGTCAATGTCCTGCAGGTTTTTTTTCAGGAAAATAATCTTCCAGAGATTTGTTGAGGGCCATCAAATGTTCGTAAATGCATTTTTCAATATCTGAGGTTACTTGCAACTCATTTTTTTTCCAGAAACTCGTTAAAAAGAAAAACATTGGTAGGCACTGTTTCTGTTGAACACATTCTATCCAGAAGACAAGTTTCTTTCTAAGAGAAGAGATTTTGTCGTTTACTGTAAAAGTATTTTTGTTTCTTCCTTGCAATGATCCTTGCAACAATCCGGACGGAACGCGGAACCCTTGTGATGCTTCTACGGAACCCCAGGGTTCCGCGGAACACCTTTTGGGAAACGCTGCACTAGAGTATACCTGTGTTGAGACAGGCGTAGAGGTACATAAATGATATATAAAGGTTAAAAGATATATAAAGAAAACTAAACCCTAACACAACTGACAAGCAACCATTAAGTGCCGATTAATGGTGCAAAATCCAAAACATGCCAATCAGCAAGGAATAAACGTTTAGTTACTCTTCTATTATTCTGACTCTTGACGTGGTCCGACTCAAGTATCAAATTCACATGATCGTGTTATTATTAGCGCAAACATGGTAAGGCGAAGTTAGAACACTATCCAACCAAATTGACGAACTATAACGCGCCTCCTAATAACGATCAACTGTCAGATACAAACAACAAAATAGAGAGTGTATGTTATGTTGGAAACTTGTAAAATAAATGATTATTTAAAATGCTTGAATTTAGAACATTGGGTAAATATTTCCCTATCGAGTCCACGCTCAAAACACACTTTAAAAATTAAAACAAATTGTACTAGGTAGATTACAGTTAGTAATAAGTAATTCAGTAACCGGAATTGAAAAATATTGTTTCAATGTTTTTTTGTTTTAAAAACGCGAAATGTCATTTTTCAAGGACCGCCATGTTAATTACGACGATGAAATACGCATTTTCAAAAGAAAAAATAACTTTCTGTCAGTTAGACAATAATAAGTACGAATTGCAATCTTCGGAAATGATAAATAATGCGTATTAATCATTATTTTGTTCGGTTTCATAAACACGAAAAATCACGCGAGACATTTGCCGTCGTAATTAACAACATGGCGTTCCTTGAGAAATGACATTTCGCGTTTTTAAAGATAACAAAATAACCATTAAAAAGCAATATTTTTCAATTCCGGTTACTGAATTACTTATTACTAACTGTAATCTACCTAGTACAATTTGTTTTAATTTTTTAAAGTGCGTTTTGAGCGTGGACTCGATAGGGAAATATTTACCATGATTTTTTTGTATGGTTTGAGAATTGCGTGAGTTTTGTTTCAATCTAAATCACCTAATTTACCCAAACTAAGAAACAAATAACCTATTTTGTTATTTATTTTTGGGGTGTTATGCCGTGTTGCGCTACCTCCTCCTTTAGCCAACGTTTCGGACAGCGTTACAGTGTCCATCATCAGGGCAGATGTGTAATTGTAAGTGATGAAATGTGTGCTTATGTACAAATTAACACAGCATAACACCCCAAAAATAAATAACAAAAATTCTTTTGGCCATGAAAATCTAAAATCACATCTATTTTGTGCATGTTAAGAGTTCGGTATGATTTTTAAATTTTCACGGCAAAAGTATTTTCGTTATTTGTTTTTGGGATGTTATGTCGTGTTGCGCTACTTCCTTCTTCAGCTAACATTTCGGACAGCGTTACAGTGTCCATCACCAGGGCAGATATTACAATCTTTATGCTTTAAACCGCTTACTCGTTAATACGGTATATTTTTTATTCAAACTTATTAACTTAACTTATAACTTTATTATTACTAAAAGTGAGTATTTATGTCGGGGGAGACCAAAGAACATGCAAAAAATATGCATCTAACATTTTAATTCTGTTAAAATTAATTCACTCACGCAGTAACGCCATTGTTTATTCATCGTTTTTATTTTAACATTTCATAGACATGCTGCCAATCATAGAAATAATATTTTAACACATCAAGTGAATGCATTATTGACAAGTTTGTACCTGTATTTATAACAGTAGAACATGGAAAGAAATGTATTAGAATAATTACACAAACCCGCTAGACAAACCCTGCTTTGCCAAACAAACTATTCAAAACCTGGGATGTTTTTTAAAATTATGATGAAATGCGAGTTTATTTTAGAGAATTTATTTTATAAGATTGGTACTTCCGACAAATGTCATATTTGATTGTCTATTAGTTAAAAAAGGAACATTCCGTATTATCCGTGCATCAAACTTCGACAACACGAACGTTCCGTATTATCCGTGAGGTGGACTAACTGCGTATTTACCGATATCACAAATTGACACTATAACGCTGTTGGAAACATTGGCTAAAGAAGGAGATAGCGCAACACAGCATAACGCCTCAGAAACAAATAACGAAAATGTGATCCAGTGCCTAAAAGCGTACAACACTGGATTATAGTAGTTTTTGGTTAATCGAGTGGCAGATTATTAAGAGGACACTGTATTACATATAGTTAATAATTTAAATACCGCACAAGAGTCCCAGCTGCTCCCAACTGTCCGTTGGGACTACGGCATCGCTAATTGGGGACTGTTATGATGCTGAAGAGAGTTGAGAGAGGAAGGTTGCTGAAGAGAGAGTAGAGGAAGGTTGAGAACACCTGGAGATGCAGATCTGGTCACTAAACTACACTTTAGCCATTTCAAGCTCGATTCTGAATGTTTGTCTTATACCGGGGCAATACCAGTATCTAAAACCTGTGAGGACTGTAGCCATTAACACTACAAACAGTTTTTATTATTAAACGTAACCAAAAACACTAACCAATTCTACTGTCAAAAATAAGTCAAATTCTTCTCTGAAATAAATAAAATTTTATCAAAAGATAATTAGATAACTGTGTAGTGATAAGCCAATGATACGATAGCACGAACAAAATCATTCTAAACTTGAGTTAATACTATGGCTACAAGAACTGGAAGAAACAAATAGTTTAACAAGACATTATGAAAGTACCCAAGCACTTGGAAAGAATGCAACATGCCTAAAGTGACATTTGAGAAGTTTTGAAATGTAAAAAAGGCGTAGGTACCTGACACCACTCGATACGTTCGTAAATCACAAATTTGCGTAGATTTTATCACAACACATTGCTGGATATCGTCAAACTTATAATTATTGTATAAACTTTCAACATGACAGCATTCTTGGCGCGCTCTTCACCATAGAAATTAAAAATTAGAAATTAGATGTCGCAGTCCCGGTTACAAGGAACCGGTTCTTTTGCTGTCACTGGAACGGTCGGTATTATTTCTTTGAGGAACCGGTTATTTTTTCAGCTGGTTCATTTTGAAATGTTTATTTTCTTATACAGTGTGTAACAGGACGTACCCGGGGGGTTTTAAACAGCGATTTTTTTCTATTAAAAACATTAAAAATATTTTTGCATCACACGCCGCAACTGACTAGTTAGAAGAGTAGCGCGTTTATAACGGACCCTTGATAAGCAATGCGTCTCGTTCTAAAAGCATATTACCACACGCAACAGCGCGTATTGCTTAAACACATCACGACGGAAACAGTAGCGTGGTGGGATTGAAAAAAAATTTTTTTGTTTTTAATAGAAAAAATATATAATCGGACACCAAAATGACAGCTACATTTTTTATTTCAAACATGCTCAGGAATTGTTGTTAAAATCCCTCGGGTGCGCCCTGTTACACCCTGTACATAAAAATCAATATTTGAAATCGTATTTTATGCCCTGCTATACCGTAAGCTGTGGCATTATGAAATTGGTTTAAATGAAAATTTCTGTATTTCATATATTTTAGCGGCAGGGAGGGAAGGACGGAGGGGGAGGGTAACGAAGGAAGTGGGATTCACGGGAGGGGTGTCGAGGGCGGGGAAAGAAGGGGAACGCGGGTGGAGAAGGAGAAGCAGGAGGAGAACGCGGACGCGTGGAAAGAAAATGAAGGGAGAAAATTTATTTTTATTTTTTATTTATTTATTAATTTTATTTTAGTAATTTGTACATTTAAGTTTACAAATTTGTAATTAATTATTAATGAGTGGCATTACTACCAGCTAGTCGAAAAGTCATACAATAGGGGACATAATATTTTGATGTTTTGAGAATTCTGTTCCCTTTTCTCAGAATTTCTCCATCCACAATTTTTTCTAAGAAATTCTCTATCAAACTCCCAAAAATAGTGCATTGAGGTACCGGTTCCCAAAGAAACTGGATAAGGAACCGGTTCCACATCGGGCTCCAGTAACCGGAACCGTAGTGATAAACCATATTAATTTTCAGGTATCACAATCTCTATTAGCGAGTTCAGAGTTCACTTCTCAAATGATTGGTTTATTTATGCTTCTCAACTTGACAGCGCGATAACACCCCTCCACACGTACATTTCGGAGCGCGCCACTTCAGGCCGCCGCGCAGAAAAGTCTCACACTGAACTGCGCTGTAAAACGTTATATCTCATTTTCGATCTTTACTTTTCTGCGCGGCGGCCTGAAGTGGCGGGCTCAGAAATGTACGTATGGTGCTATTGACATAATATGCGACCCTTCTTTTAACAAAATTGGACAAGTTTTTTCGATCAATTTTTGACGTTCAATCAGAGTTGATCAACTAAAATTGAATCGTCTGAACTAAAATGAAAATGAAATTAAAATGAGATAAATTGCCAGACTGCGCCATAACCATAACGTAGCGAGCGTTTTTGAGTTTGGCCCCAGTGTCGCCATAATATCGGTACTTTTACTACCCGTCGGTATCAAAAAGTAATCGTTACTATGTAATCGTTACTGATTACTTTGATTACTTTCGGGTAGTAACTACTGCAAGTATCAAATCGTTAGTGAATGCTTTGATTACTTTCGGGTAGTACCGACTACTAGTATCAATTCGTTACTGAATGCTTTGATTACATTTGACTACTTTCGGTTCCGGATACCGCCGGATACTTTTATAATAGATACAAATTGTTACTGGTTACATTTTGACGTTTGTGTATTTAGTTAGCGCGAATAGCTTTGGTTATGAATTATTAGGATTCTACGTTAGGTATTTATAGGTAGGTACTTTGAATATTTTGAAGAGTTTGTGTGTTTAGATTTTTTAACATTATCTTTGATCGTAAATTACATTTTAACACACTGGATTGACGTGTCATATTCCTTTGAAATTCGAAACGTAATTTTACATGCGTCTTTTGATTTTTGTTTTTCTAGCTTTGAGATAAGTTAATAAAACACTATTATAGGCTGGTGGTAATTTTTTATACATTTTATTTATTATTTACTTAATCTCACATAATGTCATATTATACCTATGATGATAGATGTTGTAGGCGGGCTTATTACTTGGCGGAAATTTCTACAAACCAAATTCATCTTTATAATCATAAAATTAAACAATGAAGCGCATATTTTATTATTATTATTTTTTTGTAAACTCCACAGAAATTTAAATCTTAAATTGTGTGATAGAATAAAAGAAGTGTTAAAATTATGGGTGAAATGCAGATCCGAGCACAGTTTGGAAATTTAATAAAAAGGCACTTTCTAGATGAGAAAAGTGTGGAGAAGATGAATAAAACATAAATTAAGGCGCGCTCGGCAAAATTGAGGGAGATACAACCGTTCAAAGTATTTAAAAATTCACTTCGCGAACTGATATTGACAGTTCGTTGTTCGTTCGCCATGTTTTCACTGCGTAGGTATGTTGGATCCCAGACCTAATACAGAATTAATAGTACGCCAGAATCACAAACCATGTTACACAAACCTAGCGTAGCCGCTAAACCACTTGAAAACTGGGATGTTTTTCTTGCCGTGACGCGAGCAGGCGTTAATAAAGGGGCACTTTTTTTGTATCACAAACCATGTTTAGCGTATTAGGTTATAAAAAAAATGGCGGGCGGACGCCGGCGGACTGTCAATATCAGTTTGTAAAGTGAAATTTTAAATACTTTGAACGGTTGTATCTCCCTCAATTTTGCCGAGCGCGCCTTAATTTTTGTTTTATTCAGCTTTTCCACACTTTTCTCATCTAGAAAGTGCCTTTTTATTAAATTTCCAAACTGTGCCCGGATCTGCATTCCTCCCAAAATTATTACTGTGAAAACTTTTTATAGTCGTAACAATATCTAATAATCATATTTTTTTACACCGTTCAAAAATTGTAGTAGATACCTACCGTCAAAAAACTTGCATACTTAGTACAAATTGGTAGCAATATAGATATATCAGATAGCAAGGGACACAAACATAAATATCAACTGAAAGCGTTTTTTTACCGATGTATTTTTTGTCTCTGGCAATACCGTAATTAAACGTCGCTGGTGTAAAGCGCCCCAGCGGCACAAATAGAAACTACCAAATAATCGGTACAAAGTGTGGTTTATTTATGAACAGCTGGTATAACGTGGAGCGCCTCTTGCGGCACAAATAACAACCAAGTAATCGGTACTGAAGTATCCGCATCGAAAGTAAACATTTCTAAGTTATCAATAAAAGTAATCATATCAAGAGTAACGGATACTCTTCATTTTTAGTAGTCGGTTCTTTGATTACTTGGTGAGTACCGATTACTTCAGTACCGAATGATTACTTTTCATGCATCTCTAGTCGCCATCATGACGGATTTCTCGTCATATCTGGCGGATTGGAGTGCTCTCGAAACGGGAGAATTTCGTATACACGATTTACAAAATGACGGATTTTCTGGTGGGATCGAATAAATGAACTAAGTACATTATTTTATCGCCGACTATAGCCTTTATCTCTTAGCCACCCCAGGATATGAAAATTTGTGGAGAAATTTTCCTCATTCCCAATATGGTCAACACCGGGTTTTGCAGTTTCCATGATGGCAACATTGCTTGGCCCATTTAAGTGTAGTGGGGCCGTCACACACAGCTGTAAAAGATCATCGCATGCACAATATCGCTCTCCATTAAAGGAGTGTTCAGACATCTAATATAACCGCTAGCAGGTATCTGTTGAACCGCGAGCACTTATGTTTCGTGTCGTTCACACGGCGCAGATAAAATATTTCTTCCTATGGTAGGAGAGGGGGTCAGTTGAATTAGCGAGCGGCCACGGAGTGCGCATTTTTTGTACTGAATCTATGGAGTTGACATCTGTCACCCACCGGTCTTGGCAGCTCCGTAATGAAAATGACCCCCTCTCCTGTTTTCGTCGGAGTGGGGGGCGCTTAACTGTTGGCATATCGCCTCAGGAGCGGTTACGGCGTAAGATGTGCATTGTCTATGGTTGATGTGCGCATAAAGCGCTCAGGTGTGAACGGTTTGAAGGGATTGTATGGAGAGCGATATGTGGCGTGCTATGATCTTTTATATTTATATGCTCAATGTGAACGAGCTCTCAATCCCACACAGACCCGTCACACCCATAGATTTAAATGTAATATATATATAAATCTATGGTCACACCTAAGCAGATAAACCAAAAACAATACAGATTATACGCCGTAACCCCTGCTCACGCGATATTTAAAAAGTTATAACTAACTAACTAACTAACCATCACGCCGTTTCCCCGCAGGGGTAGGCAGAGAGGACGGACCGCCAAACATCCCGGTCTTGGCACACATTCCTTGCCTCGTTTACATTCATACAACGTCTCATACATTCTCTTCTATTATTCTGACTCTTGACATGGCCCGACTCAAGTATCTGATTCACTTGGTCGTGCCATGTCTTTCTTGGGCGTCCTCGACTTCTTCTACCATTCACATTTGCTTCATATATTCTCCTTACACTCCTTTCCTCGTTCATTCGCTCTACATGCCCAACCCATCGGAGCGTTCCTTTCTTGATCTTACTCATCACGCTTACATCAGCCTTGCATTCTTTGCGGATTTCCACATTTCTCACACGATCATACATGGTTTTACCACACATACGCCTCAGGGATCTCATTTCTACAGCGTTAAGTCTACTTTCATCCTTCCTCTGCCAGTTCCATGCCTCACTGCCATACATCAGGGTAGGTACCAGTACTCCATTATGGACGGCCAGTTTCGCGTCTTTGGACAGTTTTTTGTTGCTGCCAACGGCGTTCAGTCCTCCATTAATAGAGTTACCTGCATTCACCCTTCTTTCAATATCTCTATCAGCCTTCCCATCTCTCGTAAACATACTTCCCAAATAAACAAACTCATCCACCTGCTCCAAGTATTCATCATTCACAACTATATTGCATACTGTTTTCGTACTCTCTCTTTCAAACAACATGACTTTAGACTTACTTACATTCATCATTAACTCATTCTTCATGCATACTTCGTTCATTCTTGACACGAGAGACTGTAGATCTTCCATACTGTTAGATATCAGCACCGCATCATCAGCATACATAAAAATAAAAAGTTATAACGTAATAATATTAATAACTTGTTTATTTCAGCTGAACAGAGCAGTGAGTGCAGTACTCCGTATGCCATTTTTTTTATATCTAACTTCTTAGGCCTCGTTCATATATTCCAGAGGGTCAAATTGCTTCCATGTGATGTCGATTTGCGATGTGTAGATTCAGCTGGAGTGGGCTCTTGAACTCGGGAAGCGGATTCTACTTCTATTCCTTTTTCAAATCGACTAAATCCCCAGAGAGCCCGGTCCAGGACTTGGACCTAAACTCGGAACCAGAGCCGAACCCGAATTCTTTCACCGGTGCGGCGTCCCCATGTTCGCGATTTGAGCCACTCGCTAGTCGGGAGCAGGTCTCGGGTTCGAGTTCTTTTGCGGGTTCCGGTTCTGAGGTCCGGTTCTGGTTGAACCCATGCTTCCTGGTACCCAGTCCAACACCAAGAACGCGGACCCGGGACTTGCTCCTAGAACTCGAGTACTTTTAAAAAGAAGCTACTAATCTTTGCAGCCGAAGAGGGGTTGAATGTTGAATCCTATGAAATTAAAAAAATAAGAATTTTTATTATTGTAAAATCCATATCCAATCTTCAAACCACTCCGAAATTAACAGGCAAAAGAAAATGATATCTAGCGACTCCGAAGAAGAAACCACAAATACGAATAAGATTACCAAATGTATTGGAAAAGGTGCACTGGAATTCGACGACAAAAATATGGAAAAAATCATCCTTCACATTGATAAAAAAAGTGCTTCGTAGTCTCCCCACTCTTGTCTGTTTAAGTTTTCTGAAGGTTTCACCTCTACTGCGTGTGAATTGCATACTCTAATTTAAAAAAAATAAAATAATTTATTTATGTATCACATATACTTACATGTACTTTTACATATCGAATACAAATTTCATTTATAACAAGAGTATAACATAAATAAAAAATATTACAAAATATGTAAATAAAGCATAAACTCAAACTAATAAATAAGAATACATATATCTAATGGTAAATCCACATGGACGACTTTAACTCTATCTATTGGTGAAAACCGCATGAAAATCCGTTGCGTATTTTAAAAGATCTATGCGCACATACATTTGAGCAACTTCATTTTATACTATGTAATGATGATGATTACTCGTTGTTTGCATCTAGAATCGAACAATAAAAAAAAACAAACAAAAGAAAATCGAAATAAAATAAATGATTTCTTATTCATCATTTACATCTAAAAAGTGGTTTACTAATTATGCTTTAAATGCAACGAAGTTTAAATTAAATATGTCAGCGACATCAGTTAGTTCATTGCCCAACCTATGTATTATTTCTAACAGAATCATGGAGAAGTTATTGTTGTAGAATAAAATATTTCACCTGGTATATTTTGAGGGTATATGTATAGATATTATAGATAACAAGTTTATAGCGTCATGTCGTAATAAATGTCACTGGCGCTTAAAATTACGTTAATATTTTTTACTCCAAATATGTAATGTCCGGAATCCCGAGTTAAATTATGTCAAGGACTCAAGGAAGTCACTTAACCAAATATATGTATAGAAATTATACATAGGTTATCAATTAGTACTAAGTACCTTCTCATCGGTATTTATTCGATGTATACAATTACCAAAATGTAAACAAAAACTAATAAACAAAAATTTTAACAAAAAAAAAAATTACTTCAAAAATGCACTAAGAAAGTAAAAAAATAATTTCGTATTCTTCTACAACTTCATAATCGACTTACTTTTTCTACTCATCAATATGTAGGTACGATTGTCATTTTTGGAATCGGTGTCAGTTATAGTAGGTTTGTAACTACATACATAGTTATAGGTGAGATGTGCTTGTGTCGCTCAAGCGACTTGACGAGGCGAGAGCGGGGCCGTGGCGTGAGGGGAGCTGTCAAGTAAACACGCCGCGCCGGGCCGGGTACCTTTGCTGACACCGACTCCAAAAATAACAATCGTACCTACATATTGATGAGTAGAAAAAGTAAGTCGATTATGAAGTTGTAGAAGAATACGAAATTATTTTTTTACTTTTTAGTGCATTTTTGAAGTCGTTTTTTTGTTTTGTTAAAATTTTTGTTTATTTTTTGATTTTTAGTGAATCTGAAGTACACTAATTTGTCTGAATATGGGTAGATCTACTAAACGTGCTGCTCATATGAGACAGACATAATTTGACCATAACGACATTAGGGTCAAATTAAGAGATTCGGCTGAGTTTCGTTAATTTGCTCCTAAGAATTGAAAAGTTCCGTTACTTTGTCATGGATCCGATAATCAGAATCTAACCAAACTCTCATCAATCTATCCTTGAAGTACATCCTTTCCAATAAAAAAGAATCATTGAAATCGGTTAGCGTGATATTGAGTTATTCGTCCATTTGTCGCGCACATACTTTATGCAAGTTTAAGACTTATATGGTTTTCTCATAGATGCCATTGTCAGAACTAGACCAAATTAAAATGGGATCACATGGGAAGCACCAGCTTTCGAATAAAAAAAGAATCATCAATATCGGTTGACCCAGTCAAAAGTTCTGAGCTAACAAATATAAAAAAAAAATACAGTCGAATTGAGAACCTCCTCCTTTTTGAAGTCGTTTAAAAATACATATAAATATTAAGAAGAGTAATAAAAGCAAAAATGAATTCCTGCCTTTGATTGTTGCACCAAGAGATGGATTCAGACAATTTGATTATAAATGTTTTCAAGGATAGGAAAATGTTTACATTTCGTGGAGTGTTAAATAATAAAATGTCTAATACAGTCTGTCAAATAAGAGTAGAAACATAGGAGGGCCCCACTGTTGTACAAATGGCAATACTAAAAATATAATCATGGTTATAATCTAAAGCTGTGTAACCAACATTTTTATTAAAAATTAAAAAGGCATAAAAGTGAAAAAAAAATTTTTTTTTCATTCCACTGATCTCAAAATTAGAATTGCATATAAGTACATTATATTAAATAGAAATTGTTCACTGCTCACATTTATTTAATATTAGCTTAAGTACTTACTAGCATTGTCTAGGCTTCAGATCATGTCTCTAATTTTAGATCTGAATATATTTAACTCCTTCAGATCTAAAAGTAGTGTAACTAAACTCACCGTTAATGATTCTTCCTTTCTACCTACTGTTAAATTCAAATTTATGTTAATTTAAATGAAAGCCAATCACATCCGCCTCGGCACAGGACCCCCTAGTGAGGAGGACTAAGAAATACAATATCTTATACTTAATTTCACATTACATTATGTATGTAATTTTTTTTCTATATAGTCGCTATAATAATAAAAAATAAATAAAAAAACTTTGTAAAACACAATTTAATCAAATTTATGTCATTAAGTAGGTAACTTAACAACAGTGCTTCTTCGATTTTTTTTAAGAACAAAAAAAGAAATTTTAAATGTGTGTACAGTGTTCTGTATCATCAGTGTCATTGCACTTCAAAATAATATTTGACAGGTAAATTGGTGTTGCCAGCCTACAAATTTCGAAGTTTCAGTTTTTATTTTTTCTACTCTTATTTGACAGACTATACGTCCCGTTAAATAATAAGAAGCAATCGATATACCGCCCCTATTATATATAGGACCATTTTTAAACTCACATAATACATGTTACTAACTCATAAGCCCAAATTGAAAATAAAAAAAAATACATAAATAGCGAGCTAATAATAATATTAAAATTTCGGGCCTTGCATAACAATCAACACCAATTTAGTATACCATTAAAATAAAACCATAGAAAGAACAGAGTGCAATTGATCTATCAGAAATTTTTTCCATGGTAAACTTTTCCCGATCAATTTGTTGAGTGACGTTTAAATGTGTATAGGTTAACATGATCTGCGTGTGTTTATATTGAATATATAATTTTTCCTGCTTTATAAAGATTTTATTTTTAACTAAAACATCACCGGTGTGAGGGAGGTAATTTCCAAAAACATTATACATTTTCTGCGTTATAACTTATAAAGCTTTAGAGAGTTTTTATCAGCTGCTAGTAATCTCACATGGCCTACACTTGTCTTCTGCCAATCTGCTCCTGGTCTTATGCTGTTACCCTGCTGTTTCTGGGTATACAAATGTGTCCGATTAATTTATTTCATGTTTTATTTCCTTTCAGCGCTGGATACTACCACCTTCATTTCATTACACTTTACAAACCTTCTTGGTGGACGAATTATGGAGACTCCATCCATCATTAAAGAAGAAGTCATCATTAAAGCGGAAATGATTGAATCTGATGAAATGGAAGCTAATAATCTGCCGGCAAAGGTTGAAAGTGTATCGAAGAAGAAAATGTTAAAATGTGATGAGTGCGAAATGACATTTATTAAATCCTGGGTGCTAATGTCTCACAAGCGCACGCATTCCCGACAGAAACCATTCAAACTTAAATCAATCATTAAAGAAGAATTGGTTATAGAATATAAGCCAACCGAAGTTGAAGAAAATGCTGAAATTAAAAGTGAAACTTTTTCGTCTGATGCAATTGAAGCTGATGACAATCTGGCGGTAAATGATGAAAGTGTTTCGTCAAAGCGTAAATTCAAATGCGATGTGTGTGACAAGGTGTTTATCCGACCTTCCCTGCTTGTTTATCACAAACGCGTGCATACTGGAGAAAAGCCATATAAATGTTCTGAGTGTAACTTTGCTAGTAATAGGTCCGGCGGCCTCAAAGCGCATAAAATGGTCCACAGCGGAGAAAAACCATACCCCTGTGATCTTTGTGATTATGCTGCTCCACAATCTGCAATACTCAAACTCCACAAAAGGGTTCACACGGGCGAGCGTCCTTATAAATGCGACCTCTGCGATAAATTTTTCCGTAGAAAAAACCACGTTGCTAGTCATAGACGCACACATACTGGTGAAAAGATAGTTTCGCAGCTTGTGTTATCTTGTTTGAAGTGCGAGTTTACTACCAACAGCAAGGGGAACTTGAATGCACATCAAGCGACGCACTCTGAGGCTAGGCCGTTCGCGTGTAACCAATGTGACTTCGCGTTCAAAGATAAAGCGACTTTGAAGAAACACGAGCGCAGGCACAGCGGTGAGAGGCCGTATACCTGCGAAGTATGTGGAAAGAAATTCGCACAGTCTGGGGCCTTATCCGCACATAAGAAACGAATCCATTTAAAAGACAAAATGTAGGAAATGTACGTCTCACAGTGCTGCGATCCCAAACGACGATAAGGAAAATTTCAATTTTGGAGGCGGTAATAGGTACTGCCGCCCCGGGAATCATTTATTGGATAACCAACACCTCTGCAATAGGTCACCCCAAGTGATTCGCTACAATTGGTGACTTAATTGGGAGAAGCCGGCTTAGGGAGACCCTTTGACCACTTCATATTCCCATCGTCTTGCACCGCAGTGGGAGGGATGAATTCATACGTCCGTCACTCCTAGATACACTGACCCTTAGATTCCTACCTACCCCTCTTACATTTTTCTTCCCAGAACTTCCTCTCCTTTCTTCCGTTAAAAATACCCCTCACAGAGAATCTCCAAAGATGTCAGGCTCTGTGAAAAAAATATTTTCGGTAAATATTTCCCTATCAGTCCACGCTCAAAACACACTTTAAAAAATTAAAACAAATTTTACTAGGTAGATAATGGTTAGTAATAAATAATTCAGTAACCGGAATAATAAATATATTGCGTTTTAATGTTTTTTTATTTAATTTTAAGTGTCATATTTCAAAGACTGCCATGTTATATCTCAGTCTACAAGCAATAAAATCAGTATAAATGTTATAAAAACTAAAAATTGTAAGACATTATATATATTGATGATAAAAAAATATAATATTATTTTTTTTATAACACAATACTTAATAAATTATAACCAGAAAATAGATAAAAAAGTGACAACATACCAGCGTCAAAGACCGAAAAATGTTGAGTTTCAATGCTTTATTTATACATTTATTATCGTAAAAGTATTATTATTTACATTACTGACCTATATCTTGCCCCATCTCCATTATAAATTCTATAGTTACAACATATCACCACATACTTTTAGCACATTACCTTCCCATCTAAAATGTTGCTTGTTCAATATTTGCATTATCTACATATACCTAAATATTATATCGACTGCATACAATCCTCATTATTTTAAAATCATTAACAAACGAAGAATGAACCAAATTACCGATTGTTATCAACTAAACATATACTTACTAAATTCGCAAATACTTTCTGTATATGTAATAAATTCTGTAGAAAAAAATAAAATTTATAATTTTTATTTTTATTTTAAGTCAAGCACGGATACTACAGCACAAATTATAATGGTTTCACTGCGATTAATACCTACTGAACAAATTTCACATTTTAACACACACAATGAAAAATCTTAACCTAAGTGAAATCGATAAGAATCTAAACATTGAAGAATATATATGTGAAACAGCCATAGAATGCAGTAAAATCTATAAAAATATAAAAAATCGACTTACAATCTTACACCTTAACATAAGAAGTGTAAATAAAAACATAGATGAATTTCTTGTATCTTTAAATACACTCTGTTCACAACCAGATTTTATAATACTATCCGAAGCTCATATACATTCAAACATAAATATACCAATTATTCCAAACTACAAGCAATATGTTACAAATTATCAGATTAATAAAAATAGTGGAATCGTAGTATATATTATTGAAAAATTTACCGATATCAACGTTTCCGAAATACCCATGTGTAACGTAAACTGTCTGTCAATCAATTTTAATGTAAATAATAAGCCCTTTAATATAATCGCAATGTATCGAACACACAGTTCAAATGTACCACTATTTATAGAAGAGTTAAAAAAAATTCTCTGTAATAAGAATGCTTTAAATTGTCTCTTAATAGGTGACTTGAATATTAATATTGGCCCAAATAATCATTGTAAAAATAAAATGGATTATATAAATGCTATGAATGAAATGAACTTTATATCATGTGTAAATAATTTCACAAGAGAAATTGCAAAACAAACACCATCGTGCCTAGATCATATTTGGAGCAATATTAAACATACAGAAAAAATTAAATCTATCATATGGAAAAACGACATAACAGATCATCACGCGAATATATTTGTTTATGATTTGTGTAAAAACTCAGAAATTTATGATTCTGGAAAAAATGTTAAAATCATTTCTAAACTTAACTATCAAAAATTAAATAATAAATTACGTAATGAATCATGGACATCAATATTAAATTGCCAAAACCCTGATATATGTGCAAATTATTTTGAAGAAACATTAATTACTAACATTGCTGACTGTACAACCTATATTAATCTCCAAACTAATGCTAAATTAAGGAAAATTAAACCATGGATTACGCAAGGACTAATTATATCTATCCGGAAAAAGGAAAAACTCTTCATTCAAACAAAAAAAAACCCAAACAATAATCACATCAAAACTGAATATAAAATATTTCGAAACAAACTCACAAAAATTATCAAAGACACGAAAGAAAAATATTATAAAGAAAAAATAATCCTTACAAAGGAAAACACTAAAAAAACATGGAACACCATAAACGAAATTATGAATAAAAATAATAAAAATAAATCAATTATAAATACTATAAACAACAATGGAACCACATTAAATGCTATCCGCGAATCGAAAAAGTGTGCAAATATTTTCAATAATTTTTTCACAAACGTCGGACAAAAACTTGCATACAAAATTAATCAAAATTATCAACCAGATGATATACATGAAGATAAACTTAGTAATAACAATCTATCAGTTTTTGAATCGACTACAGAGGAAACTATTGAAAACATTATAAAATCACTAAAAAATGGTGCTGCACCTGGATATGATGGTGTAACTACAGAAATCCTAAAAAAATGTTCTAACTCACTAACTAAACCAATTACTCATATAATTAATGTAAGCATTAAAAGTGGAATATTCCCATCAAATTACAAAAAAGCCATTGTAACACCTGTATATAAATCCGGAGATTCGAAAGAAATAAACAATTACCGCCCAATATCGTTAATATCCAATGTAGCTAAAATATATGAAAGAGTAATAAAGAAACAAATTGTAGATTACTTGGAAAATAAAAGATGTATTAACCCCAGTCAATACGGTTTCAGAGAAAAAATGAGCACGCAAGACGCAATAGCGGAATTGACTAGAGTTATTTATAAAGCACTGGATAAAGGTAAAAAATGCCTAAGTATATTCATTGACCTCCGTAAAGCTTTTGACAGTGTTTCACACTCAAAATTAATCAACAAACTAAATAATGTAGGAATAACCGACAAAGCTAAATCGTGGATAAAGAGTTATCTATATCAAAGAACACAGCAAGTAAAAGTAAACAACGTACTAAGTGATATAGAAAACATTAATTTTGGAATCCCACAAGGAACTGTATTGGGCCCAATACTATTCATATTATATGTAAATGAACTCTTTGAACTTCCAGTCATTGGAAAGATTATATCTTATGCGGATGATACAGTATTAACGATTGAAGAAAACTCTTGGAAAGAGGCCGAAATATCAGCAAATAATGCAATAAATATCATCAAGCAATGGTTTGACGAAAATTTACTTTCTTTAAATGTTGAAAAAACTCATTTTCTACCTCTGAGCCTAACAGAGAATATTTCAAATATAAATGTAAATATTAAAGTTCACGACAGAAATTGCCTACTTAATATCGCACCCTGTAACCCAAATTGCATACATATTAGTAGTAAAGAACAAATAAAATATCTCGGAATAATTATTGACAATAACACCAAATGGAAAAATCAAATAAACTCCACAGTAGACAGAATGAGGAAACTAATATATATATTTTTCAGACTTAGAAATACGATCTCAATAAAAATATTAAAAGAAATTTACTTTGCACTTGCGCACTCTATACTACAATATGGAATCATAGCTTGGGGGGGTGCATATAAAACATCCCTTCTCCCACTCGAAACCATTCAGAAAATTCTTATAAAAATTATCTTAAAAAAACCGTATTACTACCCAACAATAAACGTATTCCAAGAATTCCCTGTTCCCCCACTTACAAAAATTTACGAAAAAATAGCACTACTTCAGCTACACAAAGATATTTTTAATAAAAATATTACCCCACTGCTAAATATTAGCATAAGGAATAATTCTATTGGTGGACTAACTGTACCACACGTAAGAACCACAACAGCACAGAATCACTATGTATATAAAGGAATAAAATTATTTAATCAATTACCCGCTAATATGCGAACAGAAAAAAATCACAACAAATTTAAAAAAAAAATTAAATCTTATTTTGGTAGTTCCACTATATAATTTGAACTTTCTCCTATGTAGATGTATTTTTGACTGTCTGTTATTCCTAATGTTTTATGTACATCTTATATACATTTCTTGTTTAATTACCCTTATACACTTTAAAAATATGTTAAGTCTAAATCTCTTCATAAGTTAAATTCTTAAGTTTGTGATAATGATTTTTTTAAATAAGTTCTAAACAAGTTGTCCTCTCCTAAACACAAGCATTTGCTTTATTAGGAGAGTATATAAATATGTAAGCTATATTATGTTATATTATGTAAATGTAAAAGATATTAATATTAATAAAAAAAAAAAAAAAAAAAAAAATGTTAATTACGACGATAAAATACGCATTTTTAAAAGAAAAAAATCACTTTGTCAGTTAGACAATAATAAGTACGAATTGCAATCTTCGGAAATGAAAAAAATGCGTATTAATCATTATTTTGTTCGGTTTCATAAACACGAAAAATCACGGGAGACGTTTGCCGTCGTAATTAACAACATGGCGTTCCTTGAGAATTTTTTTTTTGTTTTTTAATTATTGAGTTTATACTACATGAATATAAACTAATAAGCACAATGTAACATTTCATTTGATAAATTTAAATATTTTTACAGTAAGCATAACATTTCTTTTTAAATACGTTCATTCTTTCTTCATTCTTCATACTTTCAGGCATTTCATCATACATCTTTAGTCCTCTGTACATTAGGCTGTTCTGCGATTTTGATTTCTTCATTTGTGGCAATCGAACTCTGTTTATATTTTTTGTTTCGTAATTATGAATGTCTCTATTGACATTTCGCGTTTTTAAAGATAACAAAATAACCATTAAAATGCAATATTTTTCAATTCCGGTTACTGAATTACTTATTACTAACCGTAATCTACCTAGTAAAATTTGTTTTTTAAAGTGTGTTTTGAGCGTGGACTCGATAGGGAAATATTTACCAAAAAATAAACTAAAACTATGCTAAATCCACATAATTTATCGTACCTAAATAATGTTCGAACTCCAAAATGCATTCAATTTTATAACGAAGATTTCTAAATCTCAAGTTACATCCTCACTTGTTATATCCTGACAAGTTACATCCTGACATATTAATGCACAGTTTTTTCAAAAACTCACTTTTTCCTTGATGCGAAAATCGACCACTCTGCCCTTGCGTTTCACCCACCTTAAGGTTCAATTTCGCATAAGGCACTTTAAGACGACCATTGCACGCCAAAACGACCTTTCCGCTCCTCGAGTTTTACCGACCGCAGAGACCATTATCGCTAGACAGGAAACTCACATAAAATCGAACTGAAACATGATTAACAGCGACAAATGATTCGAATCGGCGGCGAAAATTAGCACTTCTAGTTAAATCTCTCGCCTTGGGCCTCAGTTATATTTCTCGCCGACAGGTTCGCTGGTCAAAAAAATTGGAATTTACACTTTAGTTTTTTTAATCCATACAAAACAGATGTTTTTGAAAAAAAAAATAGACTTGAATTTATAAATAAATTTTAATAACCTTAATTTTATTAACTTTGTAGGATATTTATATATTTTTTAAAGAAAATATTGCTTGACATAGCAATCTGCTAACTACAACGATATTAAATACCAAACGTCTTACTAAATATATATTACTCGTACTATATTTTATTCAATCGATAAACGACCGTGCATGTAAAATACCTTACTAAATAGAAACTACTGACAAAATATACCTAGTTCATGAAAAGATATATATACGTTGCTTGTCCAGTGAGAAGGATTTTTTTTTACATTTGCTCCACACAGGAGGTCCTGAGGAAAATAATTCCCCTCAAGGCCTCTGTCATCTTTGGGTATGCTGTGTGGAGGGTCTTTTTAGGAAAGGAAGGAGATAAAGTTCTGGGAAGGAAAAGCGTACGAGGGGTGAGTAGGAATCTGGGGGTCAGTGTGTCCAGGAGTGAAAGACGTATGAATCCATATCTCCTATTGCGGTGCATGAGGAGTTGGTTATCCAATAAATGGTTCCCGGGGCGGCGGTACCCATACCCGTTTTTTAAATCGAATAATAATTTCCAAGGTATTTTAAATGTCCTATGTTCAGGGTGTCCGGGGGTAAAGTGCATTAACTTCTACCTGATATATAACTTTTTCGAAATTCCAAATATGTGATAAAAAGATAAAATTAGACCGGCGTGTACGGCCAGATTTATTATTTTCCGCTGTTACGATACGGGCCAATCACAACGACGACGCAACTATCGTGCCCTGCAGGCTCTCAGCAAGTAAGATCGTACCTCACACTAAGGATTTTTAGAAGGTACGTCTTTTTGTATGGAAAAAAATGTTCGAATTTCGGAAAAGTAGTAAATCTTTTTTACTCCTACCATCATGTAGAATCACCTCCCGAAGTTAATGCACTTTACCCCCCAGACACCCTGTATTTATTATTTTTGAAAATGTCGCAATCACAAAACACCATTTTAGAAATTAAAAAAAATTACCTTTTAGATTTTGGTACATGACATATATTTTAATATTTAATAAATTCAATATTTCAATTTAATTTAATTGAAAAAAGTTGTAAAAAAAAATCTTATCGTAAACATTTTTAAGTAAAACGCTAAAAAATTTAATAAAATTTAAAATAAAAAATGAAGTCTTTTTATTTGAGAAATTTGCACTAAAATTATCACCTCACTTTTTATTTCGTTCATAGAATTAAAAGTTATTAAAAATTATAATAATAATTCCGCAAGAATAACAAAAAAAAATTCTAACATTTTGAATTAATTTTTGCACAATAGAATCGTAGATTTCTTAAATTTGTATTTATTTACACATACTACACAAGGCGTTAATGTTATTAAAAAATATCACTTCGATGGAAGTCTTATTAAATTTCTCGATAAAAGTAATTTAATAAGTCAGGTACTGTTGTAAGTTTGAAAACAAACTTTTGGGACAGAGTGGTTAGTAGAAAATAGTTTTGAAATAACCTAGATTAATTAATTAATTAATATAAAGTAATATATAGTCATAGACATCAGAATTCAATAGACAGATGAGGGGTAAAACCAAACTATGGGGGGCGAAGAGAGGAAGATGACTGTGATTCGTTAAAAAATTAATCTGACAGTATATAGGCATCTCGCATTATAATATTACCATTTAGTTCTTAAAAGCAAAATCTGCTTTGAATGAATAGACCTTTTTACATGGGAGCGCGAATTGCTTGCCACGTTAATAACATATTTGCTAAGGCCAAATGCTCGCCCCGAAAAGATTCGCCCCAATTCACATAGCAATATTTTGTTGCCGTGTTTAGTTAAAACACTTTTACAAATGTTTCATAATTTACTTACCCCTGTAACCAGCGACAAGCACACTGGAGAACCGCCCACATTCGCTATGGGCACATAATATGAAGGTATATAGTATAGCACAAGCTACCGTTTTTGGCGTGTTATTTCGTTAAACGTATGGATGTTAGTTTCGCGCTGGTCACCACAAGAATGATGACGTCACACATTTTAGATTCAAGCGAGGCTCTCTCCCCTCCCCATGGAGCGAGCTGGCTCCAAGGAGGAGCTCCAGCCGGCTCCATGGGGAGGGGGAAATAATACGTTTTTATCACTTAGAGCAGGTCCAGATATATTCATATGTCCGTGTGTATAGTATATTTGCGGCACTTTTCACAGTGAAAGATAATCTTAGTATCGCCCTGGTGTAAGACCACAACTAGAAATGGCTTTAGCCGTGTTTGGTGACCAGATCTGAATTGCCAGGTACTTCCTCACCTTTCTCTTCCCCATCTCCCTCACTACCTTCAGCCTCACAACATACCCAAATTCGGGATGCCGTAGCCTCACGGGAGCAGCTGGGACTCTTCTGAGGTATTCATATAAAACTTTGTTAACAAAACTGAATTCCCAACGTGACATTATTAATTGGTTAAAACTGACGAAAAATAAATCAAATAATCAATATCTCTACATATTATAAATAAAAGTCCTTCGCGTCGTCTGTCTGTTCGCGATAAACTCGAAAACTACTGAACGGATTTTCATGCCGTTTTCACCAATAGATAAGAGTGTTTCGTGAGGAAGGTTTAGGTATGTAATTTGTCAAGGATTTGTGTAAATTGGTTGAAACATAACGATAATTGTTACAAGTGTCGGAAAAAGTCAAGCCGCCTGGTAGCTTTCATCGAAAACGCTGCCTAATTCTTTTAGGATATAACAAAACAATGCATGGTGGGATATTTCACTTTTATACTTAGATCTATAAAAAAGTCCGCGAAGGCATATATCTATCTTTTACGGATAGCTTACTATACCCATTCTATCTTTAAAAAAAAATGGTCACGTACATTGCGGTAATTGAAAAGTTATTTAGACGGATACAGTATTAATCCTTTTAATTTAAATACGTTAGTTACCCCAATCTTTCACACCATCTCTACGTATTATAAATTAAAGTCCTCCGCGGCATCTGTCTGTCTCTTCGCGATAAACTCAAAGACGGCGGTGGTTATAAGGTTGGATAACCATCCAGTAGGTAGATGACGTTGTGTTTTATTAGCCACAGCAACGCGTGGCCGGGTCAGCTAGTATATTATAAAAGAAAGTGTACAAAAGTGTGCGTCTCGCTAAAACTCAGAAACCCGGTAAGATCAAGGGAGTTAAATGGTGTAGTAGCCCTCTATCCTCCATCCATGAAGGTTCCCGTTTTTACCTGAAGGGCGTGCTTTTGAAGATATAAGTTCTGGAAGTTTCGCCCTCTAGATAATCTAACCTCCCTAATAGTCCAGAACATTCCACAACATTCCAGAACATCCCGGAACATTCTGGAATGTTGTAGAAAGTTTGGGAACATCATCGTGGAACATTCCAGAATATTCTCGAATGTTGTCCTGAGCGAAGCCGGGTACCCCAGCAAGTACTAAATATTATATTGAATTCAATTGATATAAATCGATCATTAGAATATAATTATGTACAAAAACATTAATGAAATAAACCGACGCATAATGACATTTTTTATTAGTAAACTAGCTGACCCGGCAACGCGTTGCTGTGGCTAACTAAAAACAACACCATCTACTGGATGGTTATCCAACCTTTATATTTATTATTTTAATTATTTTACCGTCATCTTTGAGTTTATCGCTAAGAGGCAGACAGACGCCGCGGAGGACTTTAAATTATAATTTATTTACTATCTAAGCAGCATTATATGTATAAGACTGATTACTGTGAACTATATATATCAATAATTCCTTAATTTACTAAAAATAACTTATCTTTTCCAATAATTCTTAACTTCTACACCTTATTCTTGTAATCCAATATAACTACATAAACTCTCTTATTGTAGGAGAATTTGTGTGGATAGTATCAATTAGTGAAAAAATTTCAACCTACACTAATGAATGTATATCCGCAAACTGTAAACTTCACCCGCCATAACACAGGGTCATCCCTAGCATGGAGGGTGAAATATCACAAAAAACTATATGTACTTTCGATAATTCATGTATTAAATAAATAAATAAATAAATAAAATAATACGTTGAGATAGTGCTAAAGATTATAATAATGTGCATGAAATTCATGAGGTAACTAACGTATTTAAGTTGATAAGGATTAATTAATACTGTATCCATCTAACTTCTTTATTAACGCAATGTATGGAAGATAGAATGGGTATAGTAAGCTATCCGTAAAATATAGATATATGCCTTCGCGGTTTTTTTGTAGATCTATAAAAGAGGAATATCCCACCATGCATTGTTTTGTTATATCTTAAAGGGATTAGGCAGTGTTTTTAATGAAAGCTACCAGGCGGCTTGACTTTTTCCGACACTTCTAACAATAATCGTTCTGCTTTAACCAATTTACACAAACCCTTAAAAAATTATGTACCTAAACCTTCCTCACGAATCACTCTAGTTCAGTAGTTTTTGAGTTTATCGCGAACAGACAGACAGACAGACAGACAGACTACGCGGAGGACTTTACTTATTTATTATATGTAGATAGAGATAATTCGAAAAAGAAAATTTGTCTTTATTCAATGTTTTTATTTCAACACTGTTTAACGGTTGTGAAGTGTTTTTTATGAGTAAGTTTTTAAATGTCTCTACTTCCACTGCTTTGTCACACTGGAAAGACTTTATCGAAAATAATAGGAGCTAAAGTAACATTTATAAAAAAACAATTATTCTGCTGTTGAGTTTCGTTAGTTGAGCCAGTTGCTCTGATAAATTTATATTAATCGGATTGTAAAAAAGTCAGCAGTGATCGGGTCAATTGTAACAAATTTAACTATGTAACAGAAAATAGTGCAGGTTCTTTTCCCCCTAGATTCCTACCCACACTTCATAACATTTTCTTCCCCTTCCCTTCTACAAAAAAAATCATCCACACAGCATCCTCGAAGATGACAAAAGCTCGAGGGGTTTTTCCTTAGGGCGCTAATGTAAAAAAAACGAGTGTGCTTTATTTAGACCACACGACTCAAGTAAAACTTCTTTAGCTACATCTATACGATAGGAAGAGAGAAAGAAAATGTGCGCGCGCACTGCTCTCTCTTGCTCCTGCAGTGTGATACAGAAAATAGGTCTGCACTGTGTAACGTAACTGACTATGAGAGAAAGAGAGAAAGAAAATGTGCGCGCGCACTGCTCTCTCTTGCTCCTACAGTGTGATACAGACAATAGGCCTGCACTGTGTAACGTAACTGGCTATGAGAGAAAGAGAGAAAGAAAATGTGTGTTCGCACTTCTCTCTCTTGCCCCTAGAGTAATATACGTTCTCTCTCTCTTTCTATCTTCACTAACTTATATCTCCCTCTCAACTACCGTTTGCCTCGCTTTTAAGTAACGCTCTCGTCATGCATTCACCAGCTTACTCGAATAACTAACTCTGAGAAGTTATAATTTAAAAAATATTAACCCTATCTTTAGTAGGTGTGTATAAATACAAATATACGAGAAAGGAACGGTTAGAATACATTATTAAAAGAGATGTAAAAAATTACAATTACAAAAATTAAGAAAACAAAACAACAGAAAACACTCATGAACTTAGAACAATCAGAAGTAGTTGTAGAATTTCCCCGGTGTGCTGAATGATCCGACGTTCCAAATACGTCATGATTACTTTGCATTCCTAGAAAAAAGATAAACATAATTATTAACAAGTATTTCTAACGGTTGATTCGACATACGAATTATCTAACCCCGATTCTTGTAGGCCTAGGTTTAAAAGGGAGGCGTCTACTAATATCTACAGGAATTCCAAAAACTGAAAAAATCGAACTAATATCTATGAGAATCAAAGTGTTGACGAATATCTACAGCTCAAACTGTTGACTAATATCTATGGGAACCAAAGTGTTGACGAATATCTACAGCACTGGCAGAGGTTGGATTTGCAATTATGTATAGCATATTGGAATAACGTAATATTGCGTATGTAGTTTAAAAAATTTAATTTATGTAAGTATGTACGTAAAAATCCCTAATATCGGGCTATTGGACACATTTAGCTGATAAGTCCAACCTACGCTCTGTAGATATTAGTTCAACCTACGCTCTGTAGATATTTTTTTTTTTTTTTTTTTTTGTGCATTACAGATTGATTTAATCCTATTACAATACACATAACATATACATGAGAAAAGAAATTACAAAATTATAAAAATATATATTTTAGAGTCCTTGCTTGAAATTATTCTTGAAACCTTCAAGACTAATGTTGAAAATGTCAAGAGACCTAGAAATATCATTTAGCAGCACCATACCTCTTGTCATGCTATGTTGGGCCACAACGTCTGTTCTGCCATGAGGGATATAGAGCAAGTCATGGTGGCGACCCTGGCAGTAGTTGTTCGGTACGAAAAATTTATAGCATTCTAAGAGGTATGGGATGTTAATGTAATAGTTTATAATTTTGAAAGCTGTGACTGTTAGGGTCTCATTCCTTCTAGAATGGAGACTTTCGAAGCGCGTTTCAGATAGCAAATCTAGATGATGCATAAATCGCGGGTATTCACATATGCTCATATGTTGAACTAATATCTACGAACTTCAGAGTGTTGACTAATATCTACAGAGCGTAGGTTGGACTTATCAGCTAAATGTGTCCAATAGTCCAATATTAGGGATTTTTACGTACATACTTACATAAATTAAGTTTTTTAAACTGCATACGCAAATATTACGTTATTCCAATATGCTATACATAATTGCAAATCCAACCTCTGCCAGTGCTGTAGATATTCGTCAACACTTTGGTTCCCATAGATATTAGTCAACAGTTTGAGCTGTAGATATTCGTCAACACTTTGGTTCTCATAGATATTAGTCAACAGTTTGAGCTGTAGATATTCGTCAACACTTTGGTTCTCATAGATATTAGTTCGATTTTTTCAGTTTTTGGAATTCCTGTAGATATTAGCAGACGCCTCCTTTAAAAGCGGGTAAATCGGCGAGTGAGAATGTCATGATAACACACAAAACTGTCTACTTGCTCAGTAGTGACAGTAGCAGCTAAAATAATCACTTCCGCGCGAATCAATTCTGTCTGTTTCTGTAGAAAACTTGAGCTCGCAACTTAGCGTGTGGAGCCAGTAGCGAAAATTACGACTCCCGCGTAAACTAATTCTAACCGTTACGAAATCAGCTGTTGGTGAGCGGCCATCTTAAGCGAGTAGCGAGTAAAGTTGACCACCTTTCATCTTTTTTTGTAGATTGTCCACAGTCGACCGTGAAAACGGCGACCGTGCTGCCCTTTTCAAAGCCAAACAAAGATAAGAAGCAGCCGACAAACTACCGGCCGATTAGCCTGCTATCCACGCTGAGCAAGGTATTTGAACAGGTCATCCTCAACCGACTTTTACCTCATCACGAAGACACACTGCCAGACGAACAGTTCGGATTCAGGAAAAGGCATTCCACCACCCACCAGCTCTCCAGAGTAGCGGAATTCATCGCGAAGAGATTCAATGAAAATCGCTACACCGCCGCCGCACTGCTAGACTTGGAAAAGGCATTTGACACCGTATGGATCAAAGGGCTTCTGCACAAACTTCACAGATTGAATACGCCCATATACCTAACGAGAGTGATACAAGAATACCTCAAGAACAGATCCTTCCAAGTCTTCATCAGGAACGCGCTGTCTACAATACGTGAGATTCCAAAAGGCGTGCCTCAAGGAAGTCTACTCGGACCTCACCTCTTCAACATCTTCACGCACGACATCCCCCACGACGAGAGATGCAATCTATCAATTTATGCAGACGACGTCAAACTCTACGTTTCCTCATTAAAAGCAGACATGGCAGCCATATACCTACAGAGAGCGCTCGACGCTCTAGTAGAGTTCTACAAAAAATGGCGACTCAAACTAAATGAGGCGAAGACCGAAGTCATTATGTACTCGAGGAAAAATAAAGTTAGAAAACCAGACGTCAACATCGAAATGGGAGGACACGTCCTAGAATGGAAAGATGAAGTCGTCTACCTGGGCCTCACAATGGACTCACGCCTCAACTGGAAATCTCACGTAACCAAGATGCACGTGAAAGCCAGAAAGGCAGTCGGCGCGATGAAGCCAATCTTCAACAGAAGAAGTCCGCTACGTCCCAGAACCAAACTCCTGATCTACTACTCGCTCATTCGACCGGTACTGACTTATGCTATACCCGTGTGGGGCAGCATCTCCTACTCTGACCATACTAAACTACAGACTTTACAAAATCTCTGCATTAAAATCACTTACAACACAAGACTCAGAACAAACTTGAAAAAACTACATGCAAGAGAAGAAATACCTTCCTTATTTGAATACACTCACAGACTGACCGACCGATTTTACAAGTCACTTCAACATAGTAAAAATAAACTCATTAAAGAAATCGGTCAATACAATGCACCTAGCGATCTCCCTTTCAGGTACAAACACAGACTACCTAAACATATCTTGATGGACCTTAATCATATTTGGCACGACCCCGAATCAGACGCGGATGACTGAGCGATCGGTAGGTATTCCCAATCACCAGACCCCCCCCCCCCTCAACTTATGTCTATATACCTATGTATTTATTTATATAATAATATTTATTTATTAGGCCCTTATCAGGGCCGCCAATATTTATTTTATCTATATGTAAGTTTATCCTAAAAATTCCCATAAAGTATCTATCACATAAAAACAGACACCCACACCCCACACCACACAATGCAGGATTTCATTTACTGAAATCACTGAAGGCCGCACAGTTTCATGTTGACTGTCGGCCGACTCCTCCCGGATAAGGTTTTTCATGGTTTCCTTATTCCCAAAGGCAAATGCGGAGGAGCTCCAAATTAAAGGACATGACCGACTCCTTCCCACTCCCAACATAACACAAACACACACGTATGTATATATTTTCCCTTGCTTGCTGTCAGTTGCTTCGTTGAGCTTAGCTAAACATGCAATTTTCGTAGGGTTTTTACTTAACAATTTTTCCCTACCGACAAAACACATGACCTCTAAGTCTATAATAGCCAGGTACTATTTTCAAATACCCACATGAGGTAAAAATTGCAAGGCGCATATGACGCCGTTCTATTTGTATAAAGAACATTAACTTTAAATTCAGTAAATTTAAATGATTCATCTCTTCAAGATACATAAGAATCTAGTGAATCAAAAAAAAAAAAATTGTCCACAGTCTGCTAGTTAGCTAGTAATACGATTACACTGAGCGAGTTTACTAACAGATAGTGAATTTCACTATTTCACTATATATCACTCAATGTAATAGGACACTTGCATCACATTTTTTAAATTTTTTTCCGGTTTAGGTAAATTTTCTGTATTTTTTTTCGTATTTTTGAAACCCTGGCGATTTTTTGAAAATTTCAATCCGAAAAATCAGACCATTTTTAATAAAAGGAAAGACGGGACATAATTTTATGGGTTCGAAAAAACGATAATTGCATAGCCGAAAATCATTTAAAAAAAGAACGTTTTCCACAAGAAAGGGCAGAGGAGAATAACGTGGCATACCAAAATTATTACATCTCATAAATATGTTTTTCCTTGATCCATCTTATTGATCATAAATCATTTTAATGTTCAACGTCTATATGACTAAATCCAATGTAATATACTTGTACTTGTAAATTATAATAATAATATTATAAAATTTGATTTTGTTAAAATCAGCACCACTACCATTATACCTCTAAAACACGTACAGACAGCGTAAAATATACGGGGTTCTCTTCATTACATCTGTCAAAAAGTCAAACCAAATGATAAGTTCGCAGAGAACAAACAATAAATCTAGTGAACGTTAAATGTCAAATTCAAAAATTCGTATGAAATCAAAGTGTTGCCATATAAAATAAAAAAAAATCATTGTGGAATTTTACAAAATTAATAGGAACATTTTCGGAGACGGGTCATTTTCATGTAGTGACGTCACGGGCCCAAATAATGGATTTATTTATTTAAAAATGAAAAAATCTACACCTACATTTATAAATTTTTTTACTAACATTTTTGTAATCTGGTAAAAAAATCTATCCACACGATTTTTTCCGAGTCGTTATGAAATCCATGCAAGTGGCCTATTGAGGCTTTAGCAACAAGAATATCGATCAGCTGCCAACATCCCTACTTCACAGATAGAAAGAAAAACGAGTCACGCGGCTGACTTCATTTCAAATCAGGCAGGCTTAAGGGGTGTTCAGACATCTAATATAACCGCTGGCAGGTATCTGTTGAATCGCGAGCGCTTATGTTTCGTGCCGTTCACACGGCACAGATAAAATATTTCTTCCTATGGTAGGAGAGGGGGTCAGTTGAATTAGCGAGCGGCCACGGAGTGCGCATTTTTTGTACTGAATCTATGAACTTGACATCTGTCACCCACCGGTCTTGGCAGCTCCGTAATTAAAATGACCCCCTCTCCTGTTTTCGTCGGAGTGGGGGGCGCTTAACTGTTGGCATATCGCCTCAGGAGCGGTTACGGCGTAAGATGTGCATTGTCTGTGGTTGATGAGCGCATAAAGCGCTCAGGTGTGAACGGTCTGAAGGGATTGTATGGAGAGCGATATGTGGCGTGCTATGATCTTTTATATTTATATGCTCAATGTGAACGAGCTCTTTGAGAGAATACGTATGCTTGTGGCTTTCAAAATGGACCAAACATGGCGGAACATCGTGAACCATAAGGGCCTTCGTTCATGGAGAAACTGAAAAAAAAAACAGTTGTTATGTTACCGATATAAAAATATGATAGAAAAATCCATTAAAACACGATAAAAAACTGCTTTTTGCACTGAGGCATTTGAGAAATGTTCAAAACATGAATTTTCGAATGACCAAATTTCTTTAAAGGGCTAGCGAGACTATCAAGCGGCTTGGCTCAATCACGTAGTTTTTTGTCTATGGCTAGAGTTTTGACCGTCTCCAGAGGTGGCTTGAGGCTTGAGTCAAGCGTTGCGCAATAATCTACGTTATTGCGCAACGCTTGAAGCGAATTTATATTTCTTGGGCGTTGACAACAAATCATAGACAAATAAGTACCTGAGTGGTGATTTTAGATATTTCGTATCACGTAAAACGTTTATAAAAAATAGATTAAATTATTATAAAATAGGTATTAATTGTTTTTGTGTTTAATTTGTAGAAATCCATCTGAATTTTCTTTTAAATTAATGTAAATATAATTTAATAATGTTATTACGTTAATGTTATATTAAAATATTAATACATAACATTTGTTATAACATAACAAATAATTATTTTTCTTTACTAGATTCCATTCCGCACAAAAATCACTTTCAACTAGCGAAAATGACAGGAAACCATAGACAAAGGAGTAATATGTTCAAATGCCTCTCGAGAGAAATATCGTCTAGGCATAAACTAAGGCTTGGCTCAACGGCTTGAAGCGCGCATCGAGCTGTTGAGGCAAGCATTCATAGACAATAACGGAAAATAAATTTACGTGCTGTCAAGCCGCTTGATAGTCTACAAGCGTTCTGGCAAGCATTTGTCTATGCCTAGATGTGATTTTCGATAGTTTGTTTGGTTTATTTATGGTTGACAGTGAATTTGGTGCGGCTGAAATAAAAATAATGTAACATAACGGAGACAAAGCATTCTTAGCTCTTGGGTTATCTTTGTATTTTAATAAAAATAAACGAATTTGGTGTCAAGAATGGTACAATTTGTGATGCCGCTTTACTCATAAGCATTTACAAAGCGTATTACAGGCACGGCACCAAATGATTACTTACACGCATTTTTTCAAAATAGATGATCGTACTTACGAAGCATTGTTGTATATTTCTGTTGATATTATGAATAAATGTTATAATTAATATTTTAATATCACATTAATTGATAAAGTTGATAAAGGAAAATTATTTATTCCCTATTTCTCAGATGTTCACAAAACTTAAACAATATTTTAAATCAGTCAAAGCAGTTACATCATTAACAATAAGAAAACAATAAAATACTTGCAGAACTGAATAATAACATTATTAGCAGTTACAATATTATTAAACAATGAGAGAGAAAAAAAATACTTGCAGAACTTAATAATAAATAATACTAGCTGGTACCCGGCATGCGTTGCAATGCCATTCAAAGAAATAAATTAATTCTCCCTGCTTGTCCTTTCCCGTGCATCCCCGTTGACCTCCCGAGTCCCTTTCCGAGAATACTGCACAAGAGTCCCAACTGCTCCCGTCTGGAGCCAGTGAGACTATGGTATCCCCGATCGGGCTACATTGTGAGGCTGAAGGTAGTGGGGTGGGGAAGGAGATAGGAAAGAGGAAGGTGGGGAAGTACCTGGCTATTTAGATCTGGTCACCAATCACGGCTTATGCCATTTCAAGCAACGTTTCAGTTCTGAATGGTGGTCTACCAGGGCGAACTGATCGACTAGGTACATATTAGCGCAAGAAGTTCAGGGGAGTTCAACAGGTTGGTAACGATTTTAAATAAATAAAATAGGTCTGAACAAATTCTTCTCTCTTTTAGTGTATCGAGTCCCAATAATTGTAACAGAGAGGGATAATTAATGTTTTCGATGAATATTCCCAATTAAAAATAATATAACGTAAAAATTTATGTTGGACTCGCTCAAGAGAGTTCTCATGTACACTGTAGTAAGGATTCCAAATGGTGGAGTTAAATTCTTGTTGGTTTCTAACAAGTGAAGTGTAAAGTAATTTGACAATTTTTAAATTTTTAAAATCCTTTGAAATCCGTAAGACAAATCCTAACATTTGCATTGCTTTACTGGTTATATTATTAATATATATGTTTAATGAATGTTAATTTAGTGTCAAAGGTTATACCAAGGTCTCTTATTTCATCAACAGATAATAAGACGTGGTTATTGAGAAAGTAGGTGAACAGCAATGTTTTTTTTTTCTGTGGAATCTCATAAGTTGACATTTTTTTACATTAAGAGTTAATTTGTTGATAAGACACCAATCATAAAAGCTATTAATGTTAGATTGAAGTGTCAGACAGTCCTCGATATTATCAATAATTCTAAAAATCTTCATATCATCAGCGAACATTAGAATGAGAACACGGGTGAATATGTTTGTTACGTCGTTAATGAATAAATTAAAAAGTAAAGGACCAAGATGCGAACCCTGGGGTACGCCACTGGTAGCATCGAACATGTAGGATAAGTGATCATTAATACAGACAATTAGCTGACGCCTAAGTAAGTAACTCTTAAACCAAGATAAAAGGTTTCCATTAATGCCGAGTTTCAAAAGTTTATTAATAAGGATTTTAAGACAGACCTTATCAAACGCCTTACTGAAGTCGGTGTATATAGAATCAACTTGTTGTTTGCTTGCAAGTGCATTAAAAATGAAATTTTCATATAATGCAAGGTTAGTCAAAGTTGATCTGCCGGAGATAAAGCCGTGTTGACAAGTTGCGATACAATATAATCATATACATCTAAGTATAATACATTTACCTGTTCATATTACGCTTCTTGTGTTAACCGTTAAAACTGTTCATTTCTATATCATCTCAATCCAGTTCCAGTAAAACGAATAGAACTTAGTGGAATCCATAAGTGAAACTGTTATCCACGTTCTCTGTGCAGAATAACTTGCTTTAAATTCAAACACAAAATCACAATTTCTAACCTTATATCAGTGACTCCTGCGTATTTACTTGTCATCCTCGTTTTGACAGCTGTGATTGGTTGTAATCGCCGCCATTTCTTCTCGCAGCCGTGTCATTGGCTTATTGTTGTCATCGCCCACTCCTATTGGCCGTGATAAAGTAAACAACTTCTAAAATATTTTAACAATTTGAAATGCCTCCTAAGAAGTTGCAATCTGATGACTCTGAATTATTAAAGCATATCGATCTAAAATTCGACAGCTTTCAAATGTCATTTAAATCTGAAATCCGAGACCTCATAAAGACAATAGATTTTATGTCAAAAAAAATCGACGATTACGAAGGAAAACTAAAAACTATGGACCTTCATCTAAAAGAAGAAAAAACAAAGTCAGTTAGGCTTGAAGGCGAGATTGCTGATCTCAAGAAAATTGTAAATCACCTCGACATAAGGAATAGTAACCACGACCAACAGCTGCTCGAAAATAATATTGAAATCTTCGGAATCCCAGAAAAAACCAACGAGGACCAAGCTGACATCATTTTGAAAGTTGCAACTAACGTGGGATATACAATAAACAGAGAAGATATTCTTTACGCCAGCAGGGTGAAAATACGCCAACATCCTCTACCCGATGGTCCTGGATCTGTTACCCCCCGTGACCCCCGCCCCCGAAACATTGTGGCCAAATTTGCTAGCAAGAAATTGAAGGACGAATTGATTGCTGCCATCAAAAAGAAGAAGGGACTCAACTGCAGTAGTATAGGTTTAGTTGGAGGAAAAATATTTATTAACGACCATCTCACAAGAAAAAATAAATATTTATTACGGTCCGCGAAAGAGTTTAAAATCGCTAACAACTTTAGTTTTTTATGGGTGCGAAACTCCAAGATATACCTAAGAAAGAACGAAACCTCTCCTGCTATCCTGATATCTTCCCCTGCGCAACTATCAAACCTGGTATAACTATAAAAACTTCTACCCATCCTATCCACTTCACTTATGTTTCTTTAAATCATAATTACCTACCCTTTACTCCAGCGCACACAACACATCATAACAACACATTCATTCTATCGGTATCAACAGCTAAAATGTTCAACAACCATACCTACACACTTGCTCATTCAGTATATTATCATTATCCAGCGATACACTCGCCGAATGCACATTCCAGTGGACTTGTGGCAGACAATAATAAATCGGTAATTTACTTCATTCTCCAATGTCTGAAAAAATAATAATTTTCTACCAAAATGCACGTGGCCTTTGTTCTAAAACGAACGAGTTTTATCACAATGTTCTGATAAATGAATTCGATATAATTTTAATTACTGAAACTTGGTTAGTAGACAGTATATCTGATAACGAGCTCTTCGACTCCAGGTACAATGTTTACAGAAAAGACAGAGACACGTCCCTCACGGGTAAAACCAAAGGAGGTGGTGTCGCAATTGGTATTAAAAAAAAATTTACTGTACATTCACACGAGTCATGGAGCTCGGAAGCTGAGGACATTTGGATTTCAATAGTACTAAGAGACCCAAAACGTTGTATATTTAATATTCACATCTGTTGTTCGTACTTACCCGGAGTCGGTCCAAAGCTATCAAACACTCAGCGATTATCTCTTCTCAACAGTCATACGTCCAGAATATCCGATCTAACCACAAACTATCCTAATGATATCTTCCTTTTAATTGGAGACTACAACATGCCTAATATCAGCTGGAACACCACACATCATCCCCGCGGTACTGACCTTTGCTCCACCACCCTCCTTAACTGCCTATCTTATTCTGATTTAAAACAATACAACCACATTCCAAATAGGCACGGTAGAACACTTGACCTAGTGCTCTGTAACACCACAGTCTGCGTCTCTCCTGCCGACTCCCCTCTGGTTCAGGAGGACACACATCACATATCCCTATTAGTCGAACTTAATTTTCACCCCCCTACTACTACTTCCCAGCCCCAAACGATCAAATTATTCAATAAAGTCAACTATGACCTAGTCAACGACGCTCTGTCAAAAACTGACTGGTCTTCTGTCTTAAACGCACAAGACGTCAACACGGCGGTTAACAGCTTTTACTTAATCATTGACGCCTTAATTGATAACTTTGTTCCAAAGAAAATTCTGAAAACAAACATATTCCCAACGTGGTACTCATCGGCTCTTATCAATATTACAAAAGAAAAGCTCAAATTCTTTCGAGCCTGGAAACGCCACAAGAACCCACTAGATTACCAAACTTTTTCACTGCTCCGAAAACGACAAAAGAAAATAGCTACTCTCACATACCACAATTATATTTCACACTTAGAACATGCTATACAAAATAATGTAAAAAAAATATGGAGCTTTGTCAAAACGCAAAGAAAATCTCCTTCCATACCCGAACACCTAACATATGGCTCGAGAATCGCACACACTAGTAAGGAGATTACCGATCTATTTGCTGGCTATTTTTCTACCGTCTTCACTGATCAGACCCAAAATTTAGCATCTGATATTCATGAACCTGATCCGCTGAATAACATAGCTATATCCTCAATCACAATCAACGACGACATTACCTACAAATATCTATCATCCATTGACATTAACAAAGGACCTGGTTTAGATAGTTTGCCTGGTATCTTCATACGTAACTGTAGTAAATATATCACTCCTCCGGTCAGTGCAATTTTCAAAAAATCATTAAGCGAAGGTACGTTTCCTCATAAGTGGAAGTCTGCCGTAATAACCCCCATTTTTAAAAAGGGTGACAAACATGACGTAACAAACTACAGACCTATCTCTCAACTTCCCATCTTAAGTAAAATTCTTGAAAAAATCGTTTACGACCAACTTTACCCGACTATCACTACCACAATTTCACAGAACCAACACGGATTCATGAAAAATCGGTCTACAACATCTAACCTTGCCCTATTTGTCAACTACTTGCAGAGCAATATGGACGAAAGGGTGCAGGTCGATGCTATGTACACCGACTTCTCAAAGGCCTTCGACCGCGTTATCCACTCAATTCTGTTAAATAAACTCACTCGTCTTGGAATACACGGTGACTTGTTTAGATGGATTAAATCATACATTAGCAATCGTAGTCAAGTTATCTCAATAAATGGAGTTTTATCTAAAATAATCAACGTAACCTCGGGTGTCCCTCAGGGTTCCCACCTTGGTCCGCTCTTCTTTAATATATACTTAAACGACATAGGCTCATGTTTCCAATACTCTAAATTTTTATTGTTTGCAGATGATATGAAAATTTACAAAACGGTTCGCTCTCTATCGGACTGTAAAGAGCTACAAAGTGACTTAGATAGGCTCTGCAACTATTGCACAGCTAATTATTTAGACCTCAATGTTTCTAAATGCCACACTATGTCCTTTACTAGAAACAAGCATCAAATTAACTTTTCATATTCACTCTGCGATGAACCCGTGATCTCAAAAAATGAATGTAAGGACCTTGGAGTCTATTTAGATAGTAAACTTATATTTAAAACGCACATTGATTCAATCACTGATAGATCTTACAAAATGTTGGGTTTTATACTACGTCTGAGTAAATTATTTAGAAATCCACATACTCTAGTAATGCTTTACTCCTCACTAGTCAGAAGTACACTGGAATTTGCATCGCCTGTCTGGAATCCCAAATACACCCAATACGTTAATAATATAGAGCGCATACAAAATAAATTTATTAAGTATCTCGGTTACAAATACAACAATAATTACATCTGCACTCTCCAATCCCTGAAATCCAGGCGAACGGTAGCTGACATGACATTTCTCCATAAAATTATACATAACGAAATAGACTGCCCAGAACTCCTATCCCAAATAAATTTTAACATCCCATCTAAAAGAACCCGCCACACCAACCTTTTTTATACAACCAGTAATAATACGAACGCTGCAGCCAACTCCCCCATTTCCCGCATCCTTCAAAGTTTCAACTCTATTCAAAAAACCACAAATACCGATATATTTTTTGATTCCCTCCCTCTATTCAAGAAAAACATTTTTAGCACACTGAATTCGCACACATAACACACACATCCACACACACACACACACACCCTCGCTCATTTACACACATACAAACACTCTCCCACACCCCTCTCCTTCAATAAATTAATTTAGGTATAATGTATTAATTATCACACAAAAATATAAGTATATAACAGCGACATGTCATTGGTACCAATTATTGTATTAATTCTTTAACTTTGTAAATATTTCCCATTATGTAATAATGTACTGTTTGTTTCTGCAAAATAAAATAAAATAAAATAAAATAAAATAAAAAAGAGTTTACAAAAAAGCGAATTTTCTTAGAGTCAATTATTTGAAAATATTAAAAAAAAAATTAATGCTTCTAGGCAAAATTTGCTGAAATTCAGCAGCCAAGCAAACTTAGGTTTTGTAGGTGGTGCTGAAATTCAGCAAAAAGCGCTCCAGTGGATAAAGTAAATTAATGCCGACATAGCTCAGTGGTAGAGCACCTGACCGGCAATCAGAAGGACACGGGTTCAAGTTCCGTTAGCGGCATGTATCTTTTCTCGGAAGATTTTTTCAATGTAGATGAGTGTTTCAGGCTGATAATTATTACTTATAATAATTGTTACCATTTGTTAAGATATGGGAATAGCACTTGCGATTGCATAGATCAGGCAGTTGGGTTGTGGGCCCTGTATAGTACGCCCAGCTTCACTTAGAGTTACACCGAACATATCAATGGAAGATCTGTTGGGACGATTGCTTCAAATTTGATGACAGTGTGTCTTTAGAATTTAGGCGAAGGCCGTTAGATATGATATTTAAAACATTTTGTTTTTAACCCCCAAAAAGAAGGTATGTGGGTCTGTCTGTGGCATCATAGCACCTAAACGAATGGACCGATTATGATGCGTTTTTTTGTTTGAAAGCTGACGTGATAGAGATGATTCTTGGCTACAATTCACAAAATTGGGTCATCAGTTATTTTTTGTATCGGGGGTTACTTAAAATTTCATTTCTACATAACCACTGGAGCGACCACGCGAAATAAATAAATTTGCCTCGATTGCGGGCGATTTTCCAGAAGATCATTTTTCAAAATTTTTCGCCAACATTAAAAAAAAATCATACCTTCGAATTTTAATATGGAAACATAAAAATATTACAGTGCTAAATAGCCGACGAATTAACCTGTATTTTACCGTTTCTCTCCTATTTCTATGATTTATAATCATAGAAATAGGAACTAATATCTATGAGAACCAAAGGGTTGACGAATATCTACAGCTCAAACTCCTGACTAATATCTATGAGAACTAAAGTGTTGACGAATATCTACAGCACTGGCAGAGGTTAGGTTTACAATTATGTATAGCATATTGGAATAAGTAATATTGCGTATGCAGTTTAAAAAACTTAATTTATGTAAGTATGTATGTAAAAATCCCTAATATCAGACTATTGGACACATTTAGCTGATTAGTCCAGCCTACGCTCTGTAGCTATTAGTTCAACCTACGCTCTGTAGATATTAGTCACCACTCTGAAGTTCGTAGATATTAGTTCAACATATGAGCTGTAGATATTCGTCCGACATACAGGCTGTAGATATTAGTATCTGGAGCCAAAAATATAAATAAATCGCAAAGTTTATAACCGCTCGATTCCTGCGTGGATGTTAATTTGAAACTCCGTGAGAGGTACTTATTCTAGTCAACATTGAGTATTTTCAATATCTGTATGTTGTCAGTGGTATACTTGATAATAACAGCTGAAATAATAACAGCTGATCAAAATTTCGACGTGAAAAAATATTTAAAAAAATTATATTTAACATAGTCTTAGAAGTTCGGATTTGCGACATCTATGGTCATAATTTTTTTTTTTTCCTTTATTTTTTCCCATTATACATTTCACATTTTCTGAATATATATTACATAAAACAAGGTAAAATTAATGTAAAAAGTAAAAAATATATAGTATATGACAAAAGTTAAATAAAATAATAGATAAAGCATTTCAATAGCTTCGTTTTAAAATAAATGGCTGGCAATGTTTAAAATAATAATTACAATAAATGGTAGCACAAAAATAAAAGTGATCCATTTTTCGACCATAATTGCTCCAGTGGTATGAATTACCTGTTAATCCTCCAAAAGTATCGAGGTTAGTTTCACCCCCATAGTCGCCCCCTCCACATGTCCCTGCATCAGTAGTTGTGGAGGTTGTACAGTTATCCATAGCAGAACTTGTAAAACCTGAAAATCAGACAGACACAACTTGATGTCAGATATGTGAATCTCCCTTCTAATTGCGCTGTATCATCAACCAATCAGAACAAATAAATAAAAATAAAGAATAAAAAAAAAACTTACAGTAAAAAGTATATATTTTATACAAAACATATTATAACATACAGTGGCGGATCAACCCTAAGGCAAATTAGGCACGTGCCTAGGGGCGCGAGGTTACGAAGGGGCGCCCAACTACGGAATGGCCCGGAACAAGTCCGTCTCACAAATCGAAAAATTTTTATCCGTTTATTTTTGTATATTTAAAAAAAAATTCAAAGTACCTACGGGTATGTTATGGTTGTTCAAAAGATTTTTAATATGGTTGACTGAAAAGAAAAGAACAGATACATTCGAAATATCCTAAATAACTAACACGAGTACATTAGACACATTCTACATAATTTCCTCACAAAATTATAAAATATCAAAATACACATTAATTATCATGTTCCCACTGTATTTATACTTTCTTATTAATTAATTATCATGCACCAACTGTATTTTCATTTATTTCCATGTGAATTTTAAATTACACATGCAATCTTTTTATGGAAATATATAAAAAAAACAAAATTTAAATGTAATGATTTAATGTATTATAACAACATTATGTTTGTATGCATGTGTGTATATGCATATGTTTTTAAATGTATCTTTTTTATTTTCTTTATCTTGTCTTATAATTTTTTTATATTTTTATCTTTTTATATCCATGTCTAATTCGATACATATCTTTTTCACTAAATACAAATTGTTATTTACCCGCCCCCGAACAGAATTTGTCTAGTGAGGTGGGTAAAAGAACACAATGAAAATAAAATAAACGCCCGGGTTACCGGCACTGAAACTGAAAAAAAACTGTATTTGATTAAATCAAAATGTAAGATATTTAGTGGTAAAAATTTAAAGCATTTGCGCTACTTTATATATAGCATTCATAAATAGTCTCAGGGTTGCGTTGCGGTGCACAGTATCGAAGAACTTCTACGTGGTAAGAGATACATTCAAACGTGCGCTCCTTAAAATTTTTGGTCTGTACAATTCTGTTATTCTGTCTCTTGGCGTGGTTCAACTGAATTTGGTTTATTTGATCATGCCAGGACTTCCTTGACTTTTTTCACAAATCCTTCGCGTCATATCTTCTCTTTTTGATGCCCTAACCAAATAAGCGTACATTTTAATCCTATCTACTAAGTGCACTTGACGTGGTTTTATCACTAAACAGCGCTATAAAAAAATTGTAAATTATTATCGGCATTATATTAATTACATTACTTATCGAAATTATTATTCCTTCTGGATCTTCACAATTTAACACGGTCATAATAATATACCTACATTAGCAGTTAGAAACCCGCTCCGCAGGTTTTTGCTGCTAGGCCCTGCGGGGCGGTATGATTCATAGTGGAGAAAAACATTTTTCATGTCCCGACTGCAACTATTCGATTTCTCAAAAGGGATACCTAAGAAGTCACTTGTTGATTCGCATTGGAGAAAAACCTCTTTGATGTTCTGACTGCAATTCAAGTACTGACTTCACATGTTTATCCACAGTGGAGAAAAAACTTTTTCATGTTCTGACTGCAACTATTCTTCTTCTCGAAAAAAAAACTAAAACTGCACTTCCTCACTCACAGCGGTGAAAAAACTTTTTCATGTCCCGACTGCGATTATTCATGCGCTACAAAAGGGTATCTACAAACTCACATGTTTACCCACATTGGACAAAAACCTTTTTCATGTCCCGACTGCAATTATTCATGTTGTACAAAGAAACTTCTTAGAAATCATTTGCCGACTCTCAGTGATGTAAAACCATTTACATGTTTCTTCTGCGACTATTTATGTTTACAAAGAGGCATAAAAATCTCAAGTTTACCCACAGCGGACAAAAACCTATTTTTCAAAATAAATAACTAACAATTTTCCACAAACATTGACATATCCTTAAGAATGTGCGTATCGATGGCAGTTAGCAAGTGCAGTGGTGATTAATTTTTCCTGTCCAAAGAGAGTGAAGTGAATTATCTTCACTCGACCATGACAGATAAAGATTAAATTCGTCAGCAATACATCTTGATGACAACTTTGCAAAAAAAATATGTAGACGCAGAAATTTAGATTTTTTTTTAAACAATTGTCATTGAATGTGATTAGTATATACCAATTTTTAAAGAAATTATAGTTGACAACTTCAATTTTTATTTATCATAAGGTTATAAATTGTTGTATTTATTACCCCTGCTAATATTATAACTGCGAAAGTGTGTATGAGTGTGTGCGTGTAAATGTATATTATGTTATTTCTTCATGCAAAAAAACTACTGACCCGATTGTGATGAAACTTGGTACGAAAAAAAAAATAGCTGGTGATTCAGATTTACACATTTTATACTAAAATTCCCAAGTCGCCGGGTTGAGCCGCGTAGCGCAGCATTAGTTATGAGGGGCGCCGATAAGGTGCTTGCCTAGGGCACTCTCAACACGTAATCCACCTCTGATAACATATAATCTCTGATAACATATAAATATAGCGATTTTTCAATACCCCAAGGTACAGTTTTGGGACCATTGTTATTTATTATATATGTCAATGATATATTCAATATTTCGAAATATGGAGACATTGTCTCCTACGCTGACGACACAGTCCTACTACTAAAAGCAAACACCTGGTCTGAATTAAACAAAATGGCAAATACAGATATCAATGCACTAAAATTATGGTTTGATAAAAACCTGTTGACTTTAAATTCTAAAAAAACCTATTATTTGCCATTTTTCATTAAAAAACAAGAAACACCTAAAGAAATAAACTTAATAATCCACTCTGTGACAAATACAGAAAACCACAAATGTAATATATCATGTTCAAAAATAGAAAGCAAAACTGATATTAAGTACCTGGGCATAACAATAGACCAGCGTTTAAAATGGTCTCCACACATTAATATTCTGAACAACAGAATAAGGAAACTAACATATATATTTAGATGTTTAAGAGATATTTTAAACGAAAAATTACTTAGAACCACGTACTTCGCTTTCTGTCAATCAATTATACAATACGGCATTATAGGATGGGGCGGCACATATAAAAATCAAACACAAACAATTTACATATCACAAAAACTAATAATAAAAACAATTTTAAAAAAACCCTACTCATATTCGTCAGAACTTTTATTCAAACAATTTAAGGTCAGAAAATTAAGTGCATTATACTTTTATCATGCAACATTACAAATTTATAAAGATAATATTAAAAATCAAGTTGCACCATTTAAAAATAACAGAAGTCTTAGACAAACATCAATACTTCCCACTCCTAAATGTAAAAAAAAAAATTGGACAATTGAGTCATAAATATCTCGGAGCAAAATTTTTTAATTCATTACCAGAAAAAATTAGAAACATGAATACCAATATAAAAAAATTTTAAACTCACCTTAAAAATTATACTGAAAACTTAAACTGAATGATATAAAAAAAGCAATACAATAACACCCCCCCCCATACACACAAGCCTTGCTTAATTATGGGGGTACATCAAATATATCTACTATGTAATTAATTACTGTATAAAATTTATTTGTAATTTATGTACCTTCTATTACTAATAAAAAAAAAAAAAAAGTAAGAACAGTGGCTCTCTTTATCAGACAGAAGAGTTCCTCTTTTCTAATAAGGTATTCATGACCAATAGTATACAATAGATAATACTTGATATTAGAAAAGCATATATCAATTGTTGTCAGATAGAAACTACTTACTGTTAGATATATTATTTATCGTCAGATAGATACTACTTGGTAATATATTACTTATTGTCAGATAGATAATACTAGCTATTAGAAATATATTACTTCTTGTCAGTTAGATACTACTTGATTTCCGATATATATTACTTATTGTCATATATATATTTATTTATTTATTGTTTGAAACATTTACAGAGTGTTAATAATAATTACATCAATGTTATTGCGTTGAAATGTGCACATATACATTAACACTCCAATTAAAAATGTTTACAGCATGCGTAATCAAGGTTCAATTGTTAGTAGGCGGAGATGGTAGTAGTGGATAAAACAGAAATAATAATAATCAGAATGAATATAAACAATTAAATATAAAACAAAGTAAGTGTACAGAGAAAGAGAAGACACAATAATAAAGCAATTATGTAACTGTGCTCCATAATATATCATGGAAGAAGATTGTAAATTTGTTTTTTAAAATATGCGAGACTGTTTGCAAAGATATCTATAAGATCACATTCAATAGTGTTGTACAGACGACACATTCGAGACAGTGGATTGAAGAATGCAATATTGTTATTATAATTTCAATATGGAATAGGTTTTGACTCCTTAAATTACGTCTATTAGGAACTTTAATATGAATATTGCTTAGACAATGAGTGGTTAAAAGCTTTTTTTTTTTTTTTTTTTTCAATTATTTCTGGCTTTCACCCTTCAAGGGTGTTCTAGGCCATCATTTATAATTACAGAGAAAGGAAAGGTGAATTTATATATTAATTTTATTTAAATGAGCAAATTTCAGAATTTTATGGAAGATTGGAGTGGAGTTCAGACTTAGAAGAGATGAGATGTTGAATGGAGGAGAGGCAATTTTGGATAAATCTTGATAGAAGAGAGGATATTTATTTAGAGAGGGACAATCAAAAAATATGTGATCTAAAGTTCCCACATCTAGACCAGTGGCGGATTTACCAGCAGGCTGAGTAGGCTTGAGCCTAGGGCGGCGGATTTTAGGGGGCGGCAAATTTGCCCCAAAAAATTTTATTGTCTTACAGAAATAAAAAATAAATAAATACCTAAATGTTATTAGATTTCACCACTTAACTTAACCTGTCAAAGTGGGGAAATTGACGTTTGTCAATCTGCTAATACTTTTTATACTACGTATTTGCGTAGGTAGTCTTATTTGGAGCGCGGTTCGGGAGCGAATGACATGAGACATGACCATTCGTTAACAGTGTCTGGCCGAAATGAAAGCGCGGGCGCGCGGCGCGAGCGTTGAGCATTGAGTTCTGGTTGTGTGTGGAATGATTTTTTGGAAAGAATAAATAAAGTGAATGTTCAAATTCAGGCTTCCACCGTAGATTTGATCACCGTCGCCGATCTTTACGAATCACTCTGTAAGTTTTTCTTAGCTGAACGAGAGAATTTTAAGTATTTCGAAGAAAAGGCGATGGAATTAAGCGTATCGAAGCATTACATAACAGATATCGGAAAAAGACAACCGAAAAGAAAAAAAAGATTCGACGAAACACCCGATGAAGAAATTAGAATGACTGCGAGTGAAACTTTCAGGATTAACACGTTTCTCGTCCTCGTAGATAGACTCGTGTCCGAGTTAGAAAAGCGACAGGAGGCCTATAACAAATTTAACGAGAAGTTTTCATTTTTAACTAAAATAGGTGAGTTGTCAACATCAACCCTAACGGAAAAAGCATATTTGTTGGAAAAAATGTATCCTAATGATTTAGAAACTGACCTAGTTCAGGAATGCGTACATTTTCAGGGCCACCTTTCTTCTGAAGGAATTTTGATAAAACCAGATTCTGGATCATTAAAAGATCTATCATCGTTTCTGCGAAATCAGAATTTGGAGAACCTTTATCCAAACTTGGATATAGCAGTTCGTATGGCTCTGTGTACACCAGCGACAAATTGTTCGGGTGAGAGAAGCTTTTCTTGCTTAAAGCGGGTGAAAAACTATCTACGATCTACATTATGCCAAGAAAACCTAAATGCCTTAGTTCTTTTGTGCATAGAGTCAGGACTAATGAACAAAATTTCATTCGACGACATAATTGACGATTTTGCGGATATAAAATCGCGCAAAAAGGTCATGTGAAACATTAATAACTTTTATTTAAAAAAACATTAAGCCAGCGGCTGAGAATAAAAGTTTAAAAATGCTTGCAACTGTATTAAATAAAAAAATTAATATTGATGTATTTTATTCAAAACTTGCTTTAATGTATACCTACATTCAAGTAAGCAATAAAAATGCTCAAAACGCACGATGATAAATTATTAAATATCGTGTACTTCTTGTAAGTATTTTTTGATCATAAGTAATTATGATTTTTCAATAATGTCTAAACAATATAATTCTGTAAAAAAAATTAAAATATTTTAGTTTGTAAGAGCTTAAAAATAGAAAAACTGAGGTATTTTTGTCACAACACACGTTCTCGGATTTATTTTTTAATGATTGTGTTTACCAGATTGTGTATTGATTTATTTTTTTGTATGATTATATGATTTGAAATTTGTGTTGTTTAATAGAATCTGTCGTTTGAAAATTCAACAAAGTTTAAAAATGCTTGCAACTGTATTAAATAAAAAATTTAATATTGATGTTTATGTTATTCAAAACTTGCTTTAATGTATACCTACATTCAAGTAAGCAATAAAAATGCTCAAAACGCACGATGATAAATTATTAAATATCGTGTACTTCTTGTAAGTATTTTTTGATCATAAGTAATTATGATTTTTCAATAATGTCTAAACAATATAATTCTGTAAAAAAAAATTAAAATATTTTAGTTTGTAAGACCTTAAATAAATAGAAAAACTGAGGTATTTTTGTCACAACACACGTTTTCGGATTTATTTTTTAATGATTGTGTTTACCAGATTGTGTATTGATTTATTTTTTTGTATGATTATATTATTTGAAATTTGTGTTGTTTAATAGAATCTGTCGTTTGAAAATTCAACAAATCTGCCAACGATCAACGGTATAACCTAAGTATATTAAAAATGAACATCGTTTTTAAAATTTTTAAAACTGCCTTTATCAGATAAAATAACAATCTTTATAAATCAATTTATATTTTTTTTGTTAAAAAGAGTCAATACGTCTAGAACGTGATTTAAAAAGGACTAATTTCCGGTATTCTCTGGTAATACAGTCTTAATAACTTGATTTTATTGTGATCATCAAGCAGATTGTTAACAGATAATTTAACAGGAATATTGTTTGTATTTTCGTTGTTTTTTTTGGGGTGTTGTGCCGTGTTGCGCTACCTCCTTCTTTAGCCGACGTTTCGGACAGCGTTGCAGTGTCCATCATCAGGCTTCTTTAGCCGACGTTTCGGACAGCGTTGCAGTGTCCATCATCAGGACACTGCAACGCTGTCCGAAACGTCGGCTAAAGAAGGAGGTAGCGCAACACGGCATAACACCCCAAAAACAAACAACGAAAATGCTTTTGGCCGTGAAAATCTTAAAACATTGTTCGTATTGTTTTTAAACTATAAGTCCAATAAAAAATATTTAACATTTACCGAATGTACATTATTTTTTAATTTGTTCATTCATATTGTGTACGAGTGGTTTACTATGATGTTATACTATGATCCCTAGTTTACATTCATTCCAATAACGGAAAAATCTGATATAATGAAGACAATAATTAATGGTACCTACACATACACAAGCCGTGTTATTCCATGCAAGTTGCAATTTCATTGACAAAAAAATTAATATGATTATGAACTACACGGAGAAAAATATTATACTGAAAATAGTTATCTTTTTTTTAAATAAAGTGATAATATTCAGTTTTTAATGTTGAATCAGGAATAAAATGTAACAATAATTATCAAGCTTCAGCAAAAATTATATTTCTCAAGTTACCAAACTTTACTTACGGGAAATTCAAAAACTTACAAACCGGCTTAGTAAATTTTCAAACTATTTATCTGTTTTTGGCAACCATATATCAAAAATTAGTACAAGTATTCTTATATAGTTTAATAATTGTTTAGAAACTGTGCACTTATTTTTTAATCCAATGATGTTAAATATCAGTATCTTCACTTGCTTACTAGAAATTGAGCAAGTTTAAAAATTTCCGCCAACTTGCAAATTTTTGTAAATCCTTTTACAATCAGTTTCGACTGAAATAATAAATGAATAATGTTTGTAAATAATCAATTACAACTATAACATACAATTTTATGTGTAACGGAAATTACAGGATGACGGAAGGAGTAAAATTACAAAAACTACATAATACGTATCCTGAAAGTCTCTAGCCACCCCCCCCCCCCCTTCCCCTAAGATGGATAATTTAAACCGTTAATTTGGCCCGCCTGTGATTTTAAACCGTTAATTTGGCCCGACTGTTGAAAAAAGTTGGGCAGCCTTGGTGTAGGGTATCGAAGGTCAGAAGGGGCGGCAAAATTTGAATAGCCTACTGGCGGCAAATGTGTAAATCCGCCACTGTCTAGACCACAGAACGTACAATCTGGGGAGTCAAGTACATGAATTTTAAAAAGGTGAGAAGGAACGGAACAATGTCCGATTCTCATTCGAATAAGTAAGGAAATTTCTTTTTTGGAAAAATGGGGGAATTTTTGAAACCACGGTTTTGATGGGATAGTCCTTTGTATTGAGGCGTAGCGGGCACCCTTGGATTGACTAGCAATGTTCCAATACTCTGTCCAAACATTGCGGGATCTATCTTTGATGATGGAAAAAATATCAGATAGGGGAATATGGTTTACGAGGGTAACGGTAGGGTTAGACGCTCCTTGTTTTGCCAAGGAATCAGCAATATCGTTACCCACTATGCCAACATGTCCAGGAATCCAAATCAGAGTGACAGTTTTTCCAGAACTTTGAATGGAGGATATCAGTACACGAATAAGACATACAAAGTGATCATCAGGATGAAGAAGAGGACTGGATTTAAGTTTTTGGAGGGAACTGAGAGAGTCAGAGAGAACAAGAGAATGTTCAAAATTATTTTTTATTATATATTTGAGAGATTCAATTATTGCAATGCACTCGGCATAAAATATTGAAAATTGGTTTGAAATTGAATAAAATAATCTTTCATTAGAATTATTATGGTAAACGTTAATACCTATACCACAGTTAGGAGAGTCTGGAGATTTGGAGCCATCAGTAAATAAAAGAGAAGTGTTGGGCCATTTAGAAGAAATAATGTCATTGAACATATTATTGACAGCACAGGCTGGAAGATTGGAATGACTTTTAAGGATGCCGATCCCTTCTAAAATTGTTGGGGATAGGGTGACGTGACTATATTTTAATTTGAATAATGGAAGAAGATCATTTTGGATAATTTGAAGCTCTGAGAGAGAACGAAAATTTTTACAGATGGCAGGAAGAGGTTTAGTTCGAGCTCTGATTGTATATGAAATTGTTGAGTCTTTAAACAACGACACTCTGGGAATAACTTGATGGCATTTAGAATTTAAACATTTAAGAACAAATTTGTCAGCAAATAGTTGACGTCTTAAATAAAGTGGAGGATCAGAACATTCTACTTGAAGAGAATTGATGGGCGACGATCGCATGGCTCCAGTTATTAATCGCAATGACTTTGATTGAATTTTGTCTAATTTGCTAAGTGCATTTTTGGATGCAGTACTAAAAAGTGGGCAGGCATAGTCGAGATGGCTTCGAATAAGTGCGTTGTAAAGCAACTTAATGCAGATAGGGTGAGCACCCCACCAAACGCCAGTCAATGATCTGATGATATTTAAATTTTTTTCACATTTAGTAACAATATTATGAATATGGGAAGACCATTTAAGTTTCCTATCAAATGTTACTCCCAAAAATTTAACTTCGGAGACATTGGGGATTGGAGAGTTTTTAAATAAAATTTGAACAGGGGGGTTATTATGACGGTTTGAGAAGGTGACACACTGACTCTTTTGGACTGAAAGTTCAAGACCATTTAAAGTGAGCCATGTGCAAAGGGCGTCCATGGCTTCATTAAGATATTTGACGGCGAGTGGGATGATTTTGGATGATAAGAAGAAAGCTATGTCATCCGCGAACTCAATAACTTTTACTTGAGGGGGAATGGAGACATGCATATCATGTGTGTATATATTATACAGTAAGGGGGATAATACATCGCCTTGGGGTAAGCCCTTCCAAATTGACCTACTCTGAGGAGTAACATCTGGTAAAAAGCTTATCATGAGTAATTTTATATAAACATATTAAGTCAGCAAATTGTTTTCTTTTTTCCAATGTTGTAAGATTAAAGTGTAGGAGACGTTCATCATAAGATTGGAGTAAGGCATTCAATCCAACTTTAAATGATAACAGTCTTAGGATTTTTTTTTGCACAGATTCAATAGTTTTAGAATATTTTAAATAATGTGGGTTCCAGATAACACTCCCTATTCCAATTTGCTTCTGACCAACGAGCTGTATAAAGTTATAATGGATTGGGGGTTTTAAAATGGTTTAGATATTCTATTAATGAATCCTAACATTTTCAATGATTTACTCACGATATCAGTGATGTGTACATCAAACATAAACTTTGAATCAAGAGTTATTCCTAGATCTTTTATAGTGGTGACTGCATTTAATTGAACATTATTAATAGAATATGCATAATCCTTTCGTCTCCTGTTACGAGTAAAGGTAATAATGTAACATTTTTCAATATTTAAAAACATATCGTTTTGAATACACCAGTTACTTAGTTTGCAAAGATCTTCTTGAAGCATAGCATGATCGGAGTCATTTGAAATTTTGCGATAAATTTTGAGATCATCGGCGAATAGAACAAAATTACAGCGTAACATGGGACCAAGGTCATTAATAAAAATTAAAAAAAGCAAAGGGCCAAGATTTGACCCCTGGGGTACACCTGATGTTACAATTATGGGAGGTGATTCGTACCCATTAATAAGTACTAACTGTGTTCTATTTTCCAAGTAAGACTTAAGCCATCTAAATAGATCACCATGAATACCTATTTGATCAAGCTTCTGTAGTAATATATAATGATTAACTTTATCGAATGCCTTTTGAAAATCTGTGTAAATGGCGTCTACTTGAGTTCTTTCATTAAAAGCATTACAAACATAATCACAAAAGTCGAGAAGATTTGAATTTATGGATTTGTTGGGAACAAATCCATGTTGATTAATGCATAATTGGGGTTTAAAATGTGAAAATACAGAAATATAAATAATTATAGATTCAAAGACTTTTGCAAAACACGATAAAATGCTGATTGGTCGATAATTTTTCACAAAAGATTGATCACCAGATTTATGTATTGGAACAATATGTGCATTTTTCCACAAATCTGGGAAAGTTCCGGTAGATAATGATTCATTATATATTATAAAAAGTGGCTTAATCAACACGCTAGAACAACATCTTACAAAAAAAGGAGGTATTTTATCTGGTCCTGGGCCTTTGGATGAATCGATTTTTTCTAAACAAGATTTGATTGTTTCCATGCTAACATTGATTTTGCCAAGATTAAATTGGTTGTTTTGAGTAAATTTCGGGCTGGCAGTATATAACAACGGATTAGATTGAGTATAGACGGATGCAAAATAATTAGAGAAAAGATTAGAAATCTGTTGTCCATTGTCTGCAGATAAAGAATCGAGGTACATTAATTTGGGAATGCAATTGCTAGTACGCAATGCTTTTGAGTATGCCCAGAAAGCTTTTACATTTTTCTTTAAGCCTTCTTCAACAGAGTTAATGTAGGATAAGTAGCATTCTTTTTGCATTTTTTTCGATCTTTTTCTTAGAATAGCAAACTCGGCATAGTCTAATGGGTTTTTATATTTATTAGCACGCAGTCTTATCTTATTTTTCTCTTTGAGGAGCTTAATAAGAGACTGACTAAACCATATGGGGTAGTGATTCATTTTTTGTGTTTTTTTTTTGTGAAAATGTTTATTAATAATGTCCCATAAAGTATCGTAAAATAATTGTACCATATTGTTGACATTCAAGTTTCTGAAAAGTGAGATCCAATTAACAGTTGACAGGTCAAGACGACATTCATCATAATTTTCTTTCTTAAAATTGTATTTCAAATGGCAATGATTATCTTTTAAGTATTGCAGTTTTTCAAGTTTAAAAATTATTTCGAAAGGTGGATGATGATTGTCGACATTTGATAACCCTGTTGCTCTGGACAGATTAATATTAGTTTGATCACAAAAAGCAGGTCAAGAATATTAGAATTTCCATTAAGAATATAATTGAATTGGTGAAGATTACATATTGAGGCCAAGTTGACAACACAGTGAGCTTTATGACTATTGTAGTTGGACGGAGCTAGTATTTTGCTGTTATATGCTGTCAGGTATCCATTTAATCTCAGGTAAATTAAAGTCACCAATAATTATAAATTTAGATTTGGGATTAATGTGTCGTAAATAAATATCCTGAATATTCTTGATTCTATTACAGTAATCATCAACAGATAAATTTGGAGGAATATACACTACACAGATGAAGATGAATGAGTTAGAATATTCATGCGGTTTTATCGATAGCCATAAATCTTCACCATCACTTTCCCAAGATGATTTGCTTGTTACTATTATTTTTTTATTTACTGCTGCTAAAACCCCACCACCTTCTCTGGATGTAGAATTAGTGGATTCGCGATCTCTTCGAAAAACTATGTAACGCTCGTCAAGCAATTCATTACTAAATATTGATGAATTTAACCACGTTTCAGTGAAGCAGATTACATCGTAATTATTGATCATAATTTCGTTTTTTATGTCATTTTTTTTAGTTCTGACTCCTCTAACGTTTTGGTAGAAAATTTTTAGTTCCATTTTGTATTGTTGAAAAATTGCCATATAGATAATATACGATAAAGATAAATTACAATAGAAAATTTACGTGAGAGAAACCAAGGAGTCATGATCACGGATCAACACCACGCGAGCAGAGTTTTCATTTTTTCGTACAAGAATCCGTCCATTTTGAATCCAAACGAATTTATGGTGGGTTTCTTTGGCTTTTATCCTCGTAGCTGCATACAGGGCCGGATCTACAAAATCTGGCGCCCTGTGCAGTAGGTACCGATGGCGCCCCTCCCCCCCCACATTTTTATTTTGATTAAAAATTCGTTCACTCCAATTTTTTTTATTTATTTTTTTTTTTTTTACACTAATTTTGCAAATAAAATCAAGACATATAAAGGTTGTAACTTTTCCAAGTGACCTGGCGGTAGCTCTCACACTCGTTTTTTTTAAAGAGAGGATCGCCAGGAGCCCTATACTCTCTGAATCTATTGGGTAAACATAAATTATGGTGCTATTTTAATTATTTTAGGAAAAACTCTTTGCAAGTTATGCTTTAAAATAATACAACGAATTGTTTGTTTGTGCCCGTACCATGATTTAAAATATAGGTTACGAGACAATGCGAGTGGTTTTGCTGAACTAGGTCCATTAGACATTCTTGAGATTTACTGCGTTTATGTACCTATATACCCAACGCGAATATTAGAAAAAGCAAATACAAATACGTTCTCATGGCAACGTACAACACAAGAATAGCATCAACAGCTTCTGACTAGCAACAGGCAGTCCCGACGAGAGACAGTGAGCAGTGATAATAAGAATATAACCTCAAATTTGTACCTTGCACAACACTAAACACTGACGTATGGTATCAACGGCTTACGAACAAAAATACCGCGCTGTGATTGGTTATTGAATTTGGATCGCACCTATTCGTCGTAAAAGACGGTAAAAAATATATGGAAAAATAGATCTTACGTTTAAACTAAATATATGGAATTTGTAAAAAAATTCTGTAACTGACTATAAATTCGTAAGCCGTTGATACCAACCTGATGCGTGCGCATTCTGTTTCTTTGGAAAGTGTTGCTAGAGCGTAATAATTATTTCGTACTACGGGTAATTTTTAAACGATTCAGGGAATATTATAACTAAATTTTAATACAATATTTATTTTCTCACGGCGCACCTTCGGAGTTGGCGCCAGGTTTTTGCACGTTTTTGAACGTATGGCAGATCCGGCGCTGGCTGCATACAGGGCCTTGTTTGCAGGAGAAAGATGTTCAGTGATGTAAATTGGTGATTTCGTGCCGTCGATGCCTATATGTGTAGAGTTTAATTTGTCTGTCTTGTTTTTCTTGTTGAAGTTGGCAACTGCAGCTAGCACTTCATTCTTTACCATCGCGCTTGGTAGCTTTACTATTATTGATTTGGGTCGGCGGGATTCAGGATTGACCTTGGGGACTCGATGTATGTGAAGTATTTCTGACTCAGCAATGGGGCGGGAAATTATGGTTCCAAGTTTTTTAACAATAGATACCAAGTTCTCAGATCTATGCTCAGGTACACACTGAATCTCAATGTTAGTCTCTCTGGCCATCTGTTCCATGTGGGACACGCGCATGTTAAGATCACGCATTTCTGTGTGAAGCTTAGTATTTTCAGCTTGCAGACTTTTGATGGTAGCAAGTGATTCAGAGAACATTTTTTTTAGGTCCTCGTACTCAGCGGAGATGAGTTGTATATATCTAACATTACGTATTATAAATATTACTTGTTGTCATATACATATAATACGTGATGTTAGATACATACTACTTATTGTCAGAGAGACAAGTATTCCAACTACCTACTTCTTAATTTCAGATATATACCAGTTAATTTCGGATAGATATTACTTGCTATCAGGGAGACGACTCAATGTCAGAAAGATACTTCGTAATGTTAGTTAATATTATACCATTTAAAATCGTAGATATTCCTCTTGTTAGTTTATCCTAATAATATACCCTCATCTTTCCTCACCCCCAAAGTCGCCTCCTCCGCAAGTCCCTGTATCAGTAGTGCCGCTAGTACAGTCATCCATAGCAGAACTTTCAAAACCTGAAAATAAGATTGATGTCAGAAATATAATACTTCTTGTAGTCAGGTAGATGCTACATGATGTGAGTTATATAACTTGTTGTCAGATAGATACAACTTCACGTCAGATATATAATACTTGTTGTCAGATAGACACTACTTGACGTCTATTATAACAACGGATTATTTTTGGAACCAGTTCCTATTGGCTTTATAAAATGGTCACCAACACTAACTGGGCGAAGCCGAGCCAAAAGCCGCCCGCAGGGTAGATGTTAGGACTCCAGATACTAATATCTACAGCCTGTATGTCGGACGAATATCTACAGCGCATATGTTGAACTAATATCTACGAACTTCAGAGTGTTGACTAATATCTACAGAGCTAAGGTCGGACGAATATCTATGACGGTCCCAGTGTTGACTAATATCTACAGAGCGTAGGTTGAACTAATATCTACAGAATCTAGGTTAGACTAATCGGCTAAATGTGTCCAATAGTCCGATATTAGGGATTTTTACATATAAACTTACATAAATTAAGTTTTTTAAACTGCATACGCAATATTACGTTATTCCAATATGCTATACATAATTGCAAATCCAACCTCTGCCAGTAGATATTCGTCAACACTTTGGTTCTCATAGATATTAGTTCGATTTTTTCAGTTTTTGGAATTCCTGTAGATATGAGTAGACGCCTCCGATGTTAGTAGATGAATTATACGGTAACGTACGTTTTAGATTGATTGTACAGGATTTATTTATTTAAAAATCTGAGTTTACTATTCGCACTTGAACGAATAATGGCTACATACAGGATATATGTAAAAATGAAACCCTGTCTCCCTTGGCCACGCCATGACTTCAGAACGACTTTACCTATTTATTTTTTTTTGCTTTTCTAATACTTTGTAAAAGGTTCTTACGGAAAAAAAAATTAATAAAATTGTGTAGAAAATTGAATAATATCAAAAAACTTACCGACTACTTTAACCATTGAGGTATATATGAAATATATATAATAATATATGAAATGTCAACTCTTCTTCCATCCACAAGCTAAGGCTTTTAATGGAAGACCAGTAAAATTATAATATGTAGCAATTTTAAGATAAACAAATAAAAAAAAATAAAAAAATATATATATAAAATGATTTTAACGATATATTATGTATATCAACCAATTTACATAAAACCTTGACAAATTATGGTAAATATTTCCGTATCGAGTCCACGCTCAAAACACACTTTAAAAAATTAAAACCAATTGTACTAGGTAGATAATGGTTAGTAATAAGTAATTCAGTAAACGGAATTGAAAAATATTGCGGTTTAATATAATTATATATTTTTTAATTTAAAAAACGCGAAATGTCATTTTTCAAGGACCGCCATGTTAATTACGACGATGATATACGCATTTTTAAAAGGAAAAATCACTTTCTGTCAGTTAGACAATAATAAGGACAAATTGAAATCTTCGGAAATGATAAATAATGCGTATTAATCATTATTTTGTTCGGTTTCATAAACACGAAAAATCACGCGAGACGTTTGCCGTCGTAATTAACAACATGGCGTTCCTTGAGAAATGACATTTCGCGTTTTTAAAGATAACAAAATAACCATCAAAATGCAATATTTTTCAATTCCGGTTACTGAATTACTTATTACTAACTGTAATCTACCTAGTACAATTTGTTTTAATTTTATAAATTGTGTTTTGAGCGTGGATTCGATCAGGATATATTTACCCAAATTATATACCTGCAAACCTTCCTCATGAATCGCTCTATCTATTGGTGAAAACCGCATGAAAATCCGTTGCCTAGTTTAAAAGATCTAAGCGCACATACAGCGTGAGCGACTTAATTTTATACTTAGTAATAATACCTGGAAGAAGGAGAACCTCATGGCTGAAAAACCTGAGACAGTGGTTTGGCCAGTCTACCGTGGAGCTGTTCCGGGCCGCAGTAAACAAAGTCCGCATAGCCAACATGATAGCCAACGTCCGTTGAACGGACAAGGCACAAGAAGAAGAAGAAGAAGAAGTAATAATAATAATAAATAAATTCATTTTGTGTATGGATAAGCTGTGAGGATTATGGTGAAATACCCCCTAATAATTAATGACAAATTTTGATAAACATTCCAATACCCGCCGCACTTTTATCAGGCACTGTGATTTTGGAAATTACACTATGTTTCAACCTAATTAAATACAAGATTAATTTTTGGGGATCGCTGGCAACGGTTAATATGCACTTTAAAAAAAAAACCTTTTGATTCACCTTAATTACATTAAAAGGCAACTATTTGCATTGGGGGAAATGGAAAATATTTCATTCTAAATTTCATTACGCAAAATTAAAATTAGCTTTCGTCTTGTGAGATTGTATGCCAGAATCACAAACCATGTTACACAAACCTAGCGTAGCCGCTAAACTACTTGAAAACTGGGATGTTTTTCTTGCCTTGACGCGAGTAGGCGTTATAAAGGGGCACTTTCTTTTGTATCACAAACCATGTTAGGTACACAAAAATATTTTCCACTTCCCCCAATGCAAATAGTTGTCTTTTAATGTAATTAAGGTGAATCAAAAGATTTTTTCAAAAAAAGTGCGTATTAACCGTTGCCAGCGATCCCCAAAATTTACCAATAGAAGAAACAACTAGTAATAGAGAACTCCAGTCCAATTTTTTTATTTTTTTTAATGAATACTGACCTCCTAACTTAAATAACTGCATTTTTATTTTTATTTTTAGAGTTAATTTTAATAGATAAAATAATTGTCAAAGTTTTAATTTTTCGAGACCCCCCGAAAACCATCGAATTGTGTGACGTCATCACTCCTGAAAAATTAGTATAGGATAGGGCAATCAGCTGATCTACTGCGGCCATTTTGAATCCCGTTGTTCGAAGTATTCTCCCTAGAAATAGCATTACTAATCAAAGTTTCAATACAATGACTGGTGACGCGTGACGTCACATTTCACCATTTCAGTAATGCCAACTTAACGCTGTGTTTTCAGGAGAGGTTTAAAAATGCACTTTTTAATAATTTTTTAAAAACTCTGCGTTTAATATTATGAAATAAAAGTTATATATTCGGAATCAGCGTTCATTGGTCTATATGAACATATTTTTTTAAAGCCATAATATTTTTCACTGGAGTTCCTTATTACCTTTGGATAAATTGTAAAAGATGCACTAAAATTCCACTTTTATTCAATTAAATTGGAAGTTTCACAATATGACGACTACATCGGTATTATTTACTTGGTCGAAGGATAACTCGATTACTTGCGGTTGAGAATAACCGGTTTTCCACACCCAGGTGACGAATCTAATCACGACATAAATGATTTGCTTTTGTTACACAATTAGCTGAATAAATAAATAAAATGATGGATGATTATAAAACGTATAAGAAATATCTATTTACTTCGTGCTTCGGTGTATTGACTCGCTAAAACCCGCCGCACACCGCTTCTGTCAGTTTGAATTTGAATGGTTTGGAACATGGTTTGGAATAAAAATAAACCAAACCACACACATAAGCGCCATTTACACGCACACTTCGGAGCGACCGAATGCCGCGCCACTTCACGCCGCACAAGTCTCACAGTGAACTGCGCTGTAAACCTATCGGTCTTTACTTTTCTGCGCGGCGGCCTGAAGTGGCGCGGGACTCGGTCGCTCCGAAGTGTTCGTGTAAACGGCGCTATTGGGAAGTTTGAGTAGTTTGACGTTTGTTCAGTTCAGTGATGCCATAAAAATGAAAATCATATTTCAGGGGTAAAATTCAATCTTTTGTAGGGGAATAAATCATGTTTTTAGTAGGCTTTTTATTTAGAATTTAAATAAGGAAACGATGGTACCTACGTAAATTGCGTAAAATGCATTATTAAAAATATGTATATTACAAGTGTGGTAGAAGTGAAGCCTTCAGAAAACTAAAGAAGACAAGAATGGGGAGGCTACGAGACACCGCACAAAGGGGAGATCGATTATTCTATCTCATTCTCTCGCAGGCTAAATTGTATAGACGTATGTGTTTGTCTCTTTTTGGTGTCGCTTTCTCGTTTCGTCGAGTTTAAAATCACAACGGTTCTAAAGAAGTTTTCACTTCAAAAACAATTTTTTTTCCTTTGATTATGAGAAAAAATAATGTTAAAAAATACTTACCGTAAAAATAAAAATCACAAAAAAGGTAATTTTATTTATTGATAATAAGGTCAATTTGAAGAATTCCATTTTTCTTTATATTATAATAATATTCAAATATAAATTACAAAAAATGATTCAGGTCCATAATATGAGGTAAAATTAATTCTCCCAATGTACTTTTTCTACATTTAAAAGTTAGTAAATAGTTAGTGTAGGGACCTATACTTAATTAAATTTACATACTTAAGGGCCCGCAACCCGAATTTCTACCGATTTCTTAGATATATCCCTTAAACACGCTCAGCCTTACTAAAAAACCCAGTGAAAATTTTATTCAATTGACAAACGGCCGCGGATGTGAAAACATTACTAATTAAAAAATTGTTCATGGAAAAAAATACACATGGTTTACACGGCCTGAGAGGGTAGTTTATCTCTGTTTTATTAATGATGTCTGAACGATTTGAACGAAAAATTTGGAATTTTTCCAAAGTATTTTGAATGTTCTATATATGGATTATTTTTGAAGGTGTCGTAAAAAATATAACATTTGTAAAAACTACTCGTAGATAAAATTATCTTTTAGATTTGTTTATTTGAAATACACTTTAGCTTTAAAAAACTGCCATATTTTAAGATTCAAACTCGGAAAAATATGGATAAAAATTTCTTATCAAAACATTTTGGACCAAAATGTAGAGAAATTAGAAAAAAATCAAAATTTAAAAAACACAGTCGTTTTATGTAATAAATTTGAAAGAAAACTATCACCTCACTTTTTCCTCGTGCATACAATAAAAAAATAATAAAAAATTTCTAAGTTTTTTTTATTGCCAAAAAATAACTTAGTAATTATTATTTTTTAATTGATAAACTAACGTTTAGACAAGATTTTTATGCATAGCACAAAGGGTAACAATTATTATAAGCAATAATTATCAGCCTGAAACACTCATCTACATTGAAAAATCTTCCGAGAAAAGATACTTGCCGCCAACGGGACTTGAACCCGTGTCCTTCTGATTGCCGGTCAGCTGCTCTTGACCACAGAGCTATGGAGGCTTATCAAATACCCGCCAAATAATGCAATATATACTAGTGTTTCATTCAACAATAATTACTGCTTATTATATTTTTTCCACCTGAAAAGAACCAACATTATTTTTGCGAGAGAGACACTGTTAGTGTTAAATCCCTCGCTAGGTGGCGTCGAGACAAATTATGTCTACATTCATTGGAGAAATACTTAAACTTGTCAAATATTAATTATTATTTTTTAATTGATATATTAACGTTTAGACAAGATTTTTATGCATAGCACAAAGGGTAACAATTATTATAAGCAATAATTATCAGCCCGAAACACTCATCTACATTGAAAAATCTTCCGAGAAAAGATACTTGCCGCCAACGGGACTTGAACCCGTGTCCTTCGGATTGCCGGTCAGCTGTTCTTGACCACTGAGCTATGGCGGCTTATCAAATACCCGCCAAATAATTCAATATATACTAGTGATTCATTCAACAATTACTGCTTATTATATTTTTTCCACCTGAAAACAACCAACTTTATTTTTGCGAGAGAGACACTGTTAGTGTTAAATCCCTCGCTAGGTGGCGTCGAGACAAATTATGTCTACATTTATTGCTTATCAAATACCCATTAATTACCGTAACGGCATAAAAACGGCGATAAACACACATCCCTTATCATAATAATGCTGCAGCTATTTCAAAAGATGAGATATTTACACAACAGAGAACTCCCGTCCAATTTTTTTTTTTATTTTTTTTAATGAATAATGACAACAAAGGCTACCGTCTAACTGTGCCAGTGTCATTTCATTCCTCTTTACAAAATTAATCATTTTATATAGATAATAGTTTTAAAATAGTATTGTAAATTAGTGTAATATAGTTTTAACTTGTATATTTGTTTTCTCAGTAAGTATTTGTGTTTTGTAATTGGTTCTTTGGAGCAGTTAAGGTAAGAATTTTTTTTTGATTTGTGTCCTTTAGATTTACCTATTCGAAAATGGATCAAGAAAAACCACTGATCCCCCAGATGATGGTTTGCTATCTGAATCCTCGGGTGTTACGAAAAAAATGATCGCGGTTAATATTCCGGAGGCTTCGGACTTTGTAACGATTACGTCCAAAAAAAGAAAAATTGCTAAACCAGCAGATAATAGAAATGCAACAGATTTTGAACAGATACATCGAAAAACACCCTCCACGCAAAACGACTCCCTTCAAATTAATTCTTTTTTACAGGATGTAATTCCATCTACTTCTTCCTCGATTTCAAACCAAAGTCCAGCAAGCCCTTCCACCACACCCGCCCCACTGGTTAACAATACTCCTTTACAGATGTCACGTCTGTATAATAATCTTGACAGATCACCTTACATTACACACGTGACTAAAATTTCGAAGGATGAAAAACAATCAAATTTATACGATGTGGACTTTGGACATTTTATGTATAAAAATAAAATCCACCCTGTCTGGAATGGAGTGAAGTCGGTTGGCCGGAACCGTCTTTCTGTTGAATTCAAGACAGCGGCTGAGGCCAATAGCTTTGTGAAATCTGATGTTGCCAAAAAAAACTTGTACAACGTTTTCATACCTACATATCAGGTTACAAGGCTAGGTGTCACAAAAGGGATCCCACCGCACTGGTCGATAGAGGACATCCTGGAGAACATTACTGTTCCTCAAGGTTTCGGAAAAGTTTTAAAAGCGCGTCGTCTAAATTATAGATTTAATACGGGAAACTCTGTAGAATGGAGACCCTCCCAATCCGTTGTCCTAACCTTTGACAGCAAAGACCTTCCACAAAATGTTACTATGTTTAACGTCTCTCTACCAGTAGAGCTCTATGTGTTCCCAACTGTGCAGTGCTACAAGTGCTGCAGATTTGGACACACGAAGAACCTCTGCAGATCAGAACACCGTTGTTTCAAGTGCAGTTTTTTTTTTGTGTATTACAGACTGTGTCCATTTACAATACACATGTAACATTAACTACATATATATGATACAAATAACAAGTTATAGATTTTTTGCATTAACATGCCTCTTGAATTCTCCAAGGCTACTATTAAAAATATCGATAGTCTTGGAGGCGTTGTTTAACAGCGCCATACCTCGTGTCATGCTATGCCGAGCCAGTACGTCCGTTCTGCCACGTGGGATACAAAGCAGATCATGGTGCCGTCCCTGGCTGTAGTTATTCGGTACGAACAACTTATAGCATTTCAGAAGGTATGGGCTGTCTATTAAATTATTAATAATTTTGTACGCCGTTACTGCAAGGGCCCCACTCCTCCTCGAGTGGAGACTTTGGTAGCGCGTTTCGGCAAGCAAATCTTCGTGATGCATGAATCGCGGGTACTCTCCATGCATTCTCAAATACATGTATCTCAAAAACTTTTTTTGAATCTGTTCTAATTTTTCAATATATTTTTGTTGGTACGGGGCCCATACAGCAGAGGCGTATTCAATTTTAGACTTTATAATGCAGTTGTACAGAGTCATCATTGCCTCGGGATTGGAAAATTGTTTGCAGAGTCTTATGACAAATCCGAGAAGCTTGTAGCATGATGTCGTCAACTGCAATATATGGTCCGAAAACGTAAGTTTGGGATCAAAGACTACCCCAAGGTCCTTGATGGATTTTACTTTTGACAATATATCATTTTTGATGCAATAATCGAATTTGATAGGGTTTCTCGAACGTGTATACGACATAGCGACACATTTTTTTTGTATTTAAAAATAATTTATTTTCATCAGCCCATGATGAAATTGAATCTAAATCAGTTTGCAATTTGACACAATCTTGACCATCACAAATTTTCTTAAGTAATTTTAGATCGTCAGCAAAAAGCAGGAAAGTGGAATGTTTGATGCATTCTTGAATGTCATCAATTAAGATTATAAATAGTAGAGGACCTAGGTTTGACCCCTGTGGCACTCCAGAGAATGCAGAGAATTCTCTAGACCTGTATCCGTCGATGCAAACATATTGTTTCCTATTCCTTAAATACGTGACAAAAAAATTTAGGAGGGGTTTGTCGAAACCAATTCTATGTATTTTTCGTAGCAGTACGTCATGATCAACTCGGTCGAACGCCTTGGCAAAATCAGTGTAGATCACATCAGTTTGATGTTGAGCATCTAATCCTCTTGCTACTCTCTGTGAGAGTTCTAGAAGATTAGAGACGGTGGACTTATTTGATAGAAATCCGTGTTGGTTTCCCTGAAGAAACGGTTTAATTTGTTTGTTTAGCTTTTCGCAAATTATTGTTTCAAATATTTTTGGGAGTATTGACAGAACTGCTACTGGTCTATAGTTCTGGACTTCCGTTTTTGTTCCAGATTTATGTATCGGGCTAACCTTGGCTAGTTTCCAGGATTGAGGAAAAGTGGAAGTTGAGATACTGAGGTTGAAGATAAAGCATATCGGGTTAAACAAATGTTCTTCCAACATGATAATGATATGAGGTGGGATTCCATCTGGCCCCGTGGCCTTGTTGGGCTTTTGTTCCCGAATACACGCTTTGACTTCCTCAGGCTTAATTTGTTCCAGAGATATTGAACCTGTGTTTCTAGGCACCTCTGCCCGGAGACTTTCAACATCTAGGTTAGGGCTCATATGGTTGTATACCGACTGGAAATAGTCCGCGAATCTCTCTGAAACTTGTTGGGGACATTGGATTATTTTATCGACATTCATAAGTCCAATAGGAGTGCCCCTACCTGATTTTTGTGATCTAATATATTGCCAGAAGTTTTTGGGGTCTTCTTTGATCCCATTTTCAATATCGGATAAATATTTGTTCTTTTTTACAGTCATCTCTTTTTTGAGATCGGATCTCTTTGCAGAAAATAATAAATAGTCTGATTTATTATTAGTAGCTTTGTACTTCCTGCGAAGAGATTCCTTACATTTGATTTTTTCTATAATATTTTTATCGAACCAAACTGGGTAGTTAACATTTGCTTTCGATAATTTTTTTAAAGGTACACATAATTCAAATATACTAAGTAATACAGAGTAAAAATATTCCACAGCTTCGTTGACAGATTTCATGTTATATAAATATCTCCAGTTGAAGTGTGAGAATATTTTTAGACACAGATTAATATTAACGTGTTTAAAATTAAATTTGTTAAAGTTCGAATATAAGTGTGGTCCCATTTGATGACGGTTTGCACGCATTTCACGCCTGCTGTATTGTGTCCTCGCCAGGGTGGCCGAGATAGCCAGTGTAGGATGGTGGTGATCTTCTTTAACCAATGCTTCATCGCTGTACGTCACCTCACATATATTTAAATTACTTAGCACTAAATCAAGCATGTTATTGTACTTGTTTACAACTGTACTATGTTGCGTTAGTCCATTAGAGTTTATAAAACATATGTGATCAAGTATGACATCTTCAGGTTTGTTATGCAAATTGAAATCCCCCATAATGATAAGTTCGTCCCATAGTGGCGATTCCTGCGATAAAACAGAGGAAAACTATAAATGTTTAAACTGCTCCGGAATTCACATGTCCATCAGCAAAACTTGCCCTGAACTGTCAAGGCAGCGCAATATTAAACACGCAATGGCCGAGAAGAGCATATCTTATGCGGAAGCATCAAGAATGTTTAACAAATCCATTCCATCTTATTCTGAAATAACTTCCAAAAATTCTAAAAAATCCACCCCTTCTTACGAGGGATGCCAATTTTTAATAATTTATTAAATAAAACATCTAATAAAACATTGTCAAAAGCTCCACACACATCAAGGCAAACACCGACAAGGAATTCATTATCGGCCAAGGCCAATTGGATATCAGAAGTCAGGATGGATACACTTTCGATCGTACTTTTTCTTTTTCGAAAGCCAAACTGAGAGCTGGGAAGAATTTTCTCATTTTCTACATACCAGTCTAGACGTCTTTTAAACATATGTTCAGCTATTTTAACTAAGGAAGATGACAGAGCTATAGGTCTGTAAGAAAGTCCAGAGTTAGGGTCTTTCTGGGGTTTCAGAATGGGAACAATTATTTGAGTTTTCCAGGATGATGGAATTTTGCCGGAGTCAAAGATCAGATTTATAATTGAAAGAAAATAGTTTAGTGTGGTAATGTCGCAGTTTTTAATAAAGCTATAAGGAATTCCATCTACACCAGCGGATGAGTCTGTGAGATCGTTTAAGACCTCCCTAAGTTCCGTTAAATTGAAGTGGGTGTCCATCCAACCCCGTGTTTTAATTCTGTTTCATTAAAATTACTTGCAGTTTGAGGAGCTAGTTTATCGGCAAATTCCTTCACCCACTCTGAAGTGAGTGGTCGAGTCACCGTTGGGACGTGAGAACCCTTAAACCTGCGAATTGAATTCCAAACAACTGAAAGAGGAACTTCGGGAGATAATGATGAGCAAAATTTTTTCCAGCCTTGACGTTTTTTGTTTTTTAGAAGACGTTTGGTCTTAGCTTTTTACACTCGGAACATGAAAATGGTTTTTCTTTGATTCTGGCAGCACATACATAGTCTGCAAATAGAATATTATAACTTAATAAGAGGATGTTTTCCTTCGAAATGTGTCAACAGATGAATCCAACAAATTTACATTCTCAACACAAAATTGGTTTGAATTAAGTCTGTATGCGGCGAATTAAAAGTACACTCAGAACATGAATATGGTTTTTCTTTGATTCTGGCAGCACATACAGAGTCTGCAACTAGAATTTTATAACTGAACTTCGAATAAGATAATGATTTAGTTTGAATTGTGACAGCAGATGAATCCTCAAATGGAATTTTACATTCTGAAAACTGGTTTAACCCTTCGAATAATTAGAAACAAATATCTTTAAACTTTTGCCTGTCACTGTTTGCGCACAAAATTTCCGGTTCTTCCGATGCATTTTAAATGTTCCCTTTTTGCTTTTTTTTTCTTTAACACATTATTGTTTCTAAATATAAAAATTTTGGAATTGAAAATGTGAATTGGCTCAAAAGTATCCGAATATTCGAATTAATGTATCTAAATTAAAATAAACTTAAAAATTTTAAATACAGATTTCTTTTCTTAAAAAAATGTAATAAAACTGTATCTTAACTTTTTATCGCAATCACAAATTTATTTTAAAAATAAATATATTTTTAAAATAAATGTGTGGGATATAATTTCATAATTTTATTTTAAAATTAAATGTGTGGGACAATTTGCGTCTCCTGCGATTAGACGGGTTAAATTAAATCTGTATTTGGCAAATTTATTAATGAATAGTTCCTTCAGCTTGATTGTTCCATTTCTGTGTACTCCCTTCCTACAAGACAGGGTCTCTCCAAGATAAATGTTCACTCCCTCCTTTCCGAACAAAACGGTCCTCCACCCTGAGGGAAATTATATTCCTCAATGCCTTTTATGAGGAGTTAATATAAAAATAAATAAGCATTAACCATATAAAATAAAATGAATTCAGTTCAATATACCCCTTTGCAAAGAAATAAAATAATTTATTTTTATTTTTATTTTTAACTTTATGAGTAAAACCTCAAATTGTAATATTTAATTAAACGAAGACAATATAAGCGAAAGTCAGTCGAAAATCTGAGAACAGAAAAATCAGAAAAAGATATTGACACCGCTGGGACATGAACCCAGGACCTCTTGCTTTCCGGAAAGTATTAAGTAAAATTAAATAATAAAATAAAAGTTTGTACTTAATCCAATTAGAGGTAATTTACCCTCGCTCTACAATTCATACAAACTAGGACAAATTATCTGTGGGGATGCAGCACAGCTTCTCCAGGTACCAAATTGGAAGTCAGCCGCTAAGGACAGGAGGAGTTGGAGGCGACTGTTGCAGGAGGCCAAAGCTCGATATGGGCTGCAGCGCCATCGAAGAAGAAGGACAAATTATCTATTTAGGCCATTTTACAAAGGTTTGTAAAAACAGTCTTTTAATACCAGCTCTCGCCAATATTATTAAATATTTAACATTTTTATTATATTAACTAGCAATTTTTTTTAAAACGAAGTGAATATGAAAAAGGCTTTTAAATTTACGATGATGGTTTTCCTTTAGGTAAGTTAATATTTATGTTATTTATCAATTTGGGAGGTAGGTATGGGTACCGCCACCCCGGGTACCATTTATAGGATAACCAACACCTCTGCCATAGTTAGGTCACCCCAAGTGGTTCACTACGTTTGGTGATATAGCAGGGGTGCCCGGGTTCATGGGGTGAGGTTTATGCGGATCCTGGCGGCAGATGCGTCTGACCTAGTGGTGAGAGATAGATGCATGAGAGGCCGGGTCGGGAGAGAGTGGTTGAGGGAGTCCCTCTGACTTCTTCAGCCATACTTCCTCGGAACATCGCCTTGCACTTATGGATTCATACGACCGTCACTCTTGGATACACTGACCCCCGGTTACCTGGTACCCTTTTCCTTCCCAGAACTTCCTTTCCTAAAAAGATCCTCCACACAGCACCCTCAAAGACGACACAGGCCCTGAGATATATTTTTTCCTCAGGACCCCCTATTTAGAGCTAATGTAAAAAAATATTGAAAAAAAAAAAAATTTTTTTTTTCAAAACTTATCTTTAAACATTGTAATTTAAATATTATTACACATATAGTAGTTTGGCAAGAAAGTGTAGAAATTAATTCAATTCGAACTAAACGTGTTCATTACTATGGCAACACCGAATTATATGACGTTTCCTATGGCTGTCATATTATCGTGTGTTACGGTTGATTTATTGTCTTAAATCTGAGTAGAATATCGCTGATTTGATAATATTTTTATTCATTGTTTGCCTGAATTTAATTAAAATGAATAAATTATTACATAGTGATACAAGAGGGGTTATATTCTGCGTTTTTCAACGCTGCCTAGCCGAGTGTCACGCGAAGAAGCTTCTTTTTAATTTAGAAGATGTTTGCAAACGAACTGCAGAAATGACTGGTACGTAGTATAGTTTGTTTAATAAATTTCATTAGTATTACAATATTTATGCCAATTTTCGAGCGATAATAACCATTACAATCTGATTTGAGGTTATGGTTAAAAAATCTGATTTTGACACTTCATTTTGACAGTTAATATGCGGCCACAGGAAAAAGGGAATAGGTAACTCAATAAAAAAAATAATATTAAACTCGTAGAAAAGTTACTTTTTTCTCGTTTTCTCTTTCTTTCTTTCCAAGTGAATATTATCTAGTGTGTGTTTTTAAAACTCCCTTCTATAATAATAATTTTAATGATTTTTCACACACAGGTAAATCTGAATCAACGGTAAGACGAATTGTCAAGGAAGGGGAAAAGGCAGATGGAAAATTTGAAACACCGGGAAAACGGAAAATGGGCATTATGTAATAGCATAAGTGCTGATGATTGGAAAAATTGTTGCAAACACGTGATGAAAATTGATGCAGAATATTATGCATGAGGCAGTAATATATATGATGATATCGATGAACTGCGTTTAGATGAAGATAAAGATAAGGAAGAAGAAGAATCACACGAGGACGAAGACAATAATTACATGTCGGGTGTTGAATTAATAGACTTAAATTATTAAGTACCTACGTTTTTATATCGGAATAAACGCCCACTTAAAACTTGTTTTGTTTTATTTGGCTTCTATTAAATTACAGTTTTTTGTACAAATTTTTTGAAAATAAAAAAACGCTATGAAATATGCATTTTGCCAGAAGTGTTTTTTTTAAACATACGTTCTTTGTCTTATGAGCCATCTTGGTGTTGCCATTTAAAACTAGAAAACGATCGCAGCGCCATCATTTATTTTCTACACTTTCTTGCCAAACTGTACCTATAAATTAATTTTGTCTTATGGAATGTGTTTTTTACAATCTATTTTGAATTTATCAAAGACAGGTAATAATCTGAAACACTCGAAACAGCCGTAGGCGCTGGTGAAATTGGATATCATGCCAGCCAATATTCCTATAAGTACTAAAGACTAGTATTCGAATTGATGGAAGAATGATCGCTGTTGTATTTCCTGTGTATCTTCCACATTGATGATGTGGAATTGAGGTTATTATCCTTAGAGCCTTATGCAATGATGAATTTCATGAAATTTGTTGTCTGAAAAATATTGTCAATTAACTGGTTCCCGGCGTGCTTTGCTATGCCATTTGATAGAATGAAAATTATTTCTCCTTGCGTGTCTTTTCCCATTCGTCCCGTTCCCCTTCCGCCTCCCTTTCCTCTCCCGCATTCCCTCCCGCTCTTTCGTTCTCACTCCGCCTCCTCCACCTTCCCTCCCCCTCTCGACTCCATATTTTTTCCATCACTTTTAATGAATTTTCATAGGAGGTTATTTGATTTCATTCTGAGTTGTCCGGTCACCAAACTATCAAGTTATTCTTTTCCACGTATCAAGAGAAGGAAGTACTTACCTACCTGTGATTTGCTTTTTTATTCCACCTCTACAAACGTTTTTATCTATGGTTAAGGAACCAACTTTTACAACTGACAGCGCACAGCATGTCGATTTTCGATATAAGAATAAAAAAATCAATGTGCTCCCTGTTTCTTCGATTTTCGATATGAAATTACAGCTTGACACAACGCCACCTAAAGTGTGTAGGTCTCTTTATTCTGAATTCCATCTTTTATTCAATGACATTTTACATCTTTTAGAAAAATGACGTTTATGAAATTCCAATGGTTTTAAGAATAGTTCTATTGATTCAGTTCCATTTATTTTGTTATATATTTCTCTATTTCTACTCTTTCAATAGGCCTAGATTATGGAAATTACATTTCTTTTAAACTTAATTACTACTAGAAACGATATCCCGTATAAAACAACCCATTTTACCCATTCCGGATTTTTGTCCGGAATGTTCTTTGCGTATGTTTCATTTCAATCTAAATACGCATGAATTACACAATTTGCCCAAACTAAGAACCCAATAACCTATTTTGTGCATGTAAATAGTTGTTTCTTGTAGTAGTTGTTGAAACCAAATGCAATTTTCATAATTGTACCTTAAAGTGCTGCAGCTAGGGGAATATTGGTAATTTTTGGATCGAAGTGTCTATGGTTATTACGAATAATTTTTAGAAAAAAACTTTAGATTCGCCTTAATCACTATAAAAGGAAACTTTTTGCACCACGGGCGGCGGAAATGATGCATTTTAATTTTCAATTGCGTAAAATTAAATTTCACTGCGCGAACCGATACGGCGACAATCCGGCTGCCATTCCGTCACTGTTTGTTATGTTGGTATCCCTGATACAAACAAGAGCTAGATACGACTGTAGCTGACTTCGTGGGATACATGATAAGGCGCGTAATTATGAAAACACAACAGACAATGCATTTAGTCCACCTCACGGATAATGATGCAAAAGTTTCCTTTTTTAGTGATTAAGGCGAATCTAAAGTTTTTTTCTAAAAATTATTCGTAACAACCATGGACACTTCGATCCAAAATTTATCGGAATATTTACCGGCAATTTAACATTATATAATACTTATGTGTGTAAGGTGGATTGAATTAGTGCATTAAATAAAAGTTATTTTTGACAAAAATGTTAATGTTAAGAAAATATGGGCTAAATTTCGGTTTACGGAAGGTCTTCCAAAATAATAAAACTTTTTTTTTATACTAACTATTGGCTGGAGAATCCGAATCCGAAAGAATTTTTTTTCGGAAAGCAATATTAACAAAGTTACACGACTTTAAAATTTTCTATACGCATACATGAAAATCGACATATTGGAAGTATTATGACAGTTTAAAGTCATAGAAACAGCCACATAAAATTAAGTGTTGCCATATCAATAACTAACTTAAGTAATTATTTTTTTATATATTTTACTCACTTTTGGCGTAAACGCTAAACTACTTGAAAACAGGGATATTTTTTTAAATTGACGCGAGCAGGCGGTATAAAGGGGCACAAACCATGTGACACAAACCTAGCGTAGCCGTTAAACTACTTGAAAACGTAGGCTGTTTTTTAAAATTGACGCGAGCAGGCGGTATAAAGGGGCACAAACCATGTTACACAAACCTAGCGTAGCCGCTAAACTACTTGAAAACGTAGGCTGTTTTTTAAAATTGACGCGAGCAGGCGGTATAAAGGGGCACAAACCATGTTACACAAACCTAGCGTAGCCGCTAAACTACTTGAAAACGTAGGCTGTTTTTTAAAATTGACGCGAGCAGGCGGTATAAAGGGGCACAAACCATGTTACACAAACCTAGCGTAGCCGCTAAACTACTTGAAAACGTAGGCTGTTTTTTAAAATTGACGCGAGCAGGCGGTATAAAGGGGCACAAACCATGTTACACAAACCTAGCGTAGCCGCTAAACTATTTGAAAACGTAGGCTGTTTTTTTAAATTGACGTGAGCAGGCGGTATAAAGGGGCACAAACCATGTTACACAAACCTTAAGGTATGTTTTTCTGCTGTTATCTATTCACATTGATTCATATAAGAACATTGATATTGGTGACCGGTCTACGTCACAACTTTTTAAGACTACGAATTTTTATACTTTTGGTTTAAGAATACGGCCGTTGAGATAGTCATAATTCATCAGGTTAATGTGTTATGTGATGAATTATCATGTGAGAAGGTACCTTAAGTTTTTTATTTCGTTTTAGGGATAAATATTTTTGATAGTTGGTAACACTGCCGGTATGTGTTTTTGTACATTTAACACATTTTTCTAGTTTATCTATGACTTTAAACTGTCATAATACTTCCAATATGTCGATTTTCATGTGTGCCTATAGAAAATTTTAAAGTCGTGTAACTTTGTTAATATTGCTTTCCGAAAAAAAATTCTTTCAGTTTTGGATTTTCCGGCCCATAATTAGTATAAAAAAGAAAAAAAAAAATATTTTGGAAGACCTTCCGTAAACCGAAATTTTTCCGAAAATATGTGTAATCATTTTGACAACTTGATTTCACTTCCAGTTAACAAATTAATAATTATTCCGAAATATTTGATTTTATTTTTTGTTGAAGTAAAGACTTCTTTAGCACCGTTGTGATTCCAAACTCGATAAAAAAGGGACACTAAAACATACAAACACATATGTTTCATAACGCTTAATAAGATCTCGATAGGTTTGTTCTGATTCACGTACAAAGACCAGAATTCAAACCTATTGGTGAATTTTGCACACTGGGTACTTATTTGGCTGATAATTACCGGTGTCAACCGTTGTCAAGGAGCAAAAACAAGTGTTTGTTTTTCGTCAGTCTTCCGATCGTAACGCAGCTGTCAACATTACTGTCTATATCGTGATAAGCTATCATAATCCGTGTAGTGAATTTACCGCCGGTAATTCACCATCCCATCGCATAAGAACTATACAACGACTGCCTGTGGACCAGCCAAACGACCACGAGGAACCCACAAACCGGGCAAGATTGCCATCAGTATCGTAAGTCCCTCTGTGATATATCTTTGTATTTGTTTCAATAAACATAGTCTATCGAGATCCACAAGCAATAACTCATTTAGAGTGAGCATTCAGCTTCACTTAACCCTTGTAAGGTAGTGCCATCAATGCGCTCATCTTACAACATAAATATATGGGATTTAACCTGCGAAATAATGAGAATAATCGGTCTCCTATTTGTGTGGTGCTTCGTAGCCTCCCCACTCTAGTTTAGTTTTCTGAAGGTTTCACTTCTACAGCATATGAACTGCATACTTGTTTTTTTATGTATACTTATATTCAATTTATTCCACATTCATTTTGATGTTTGCCATAGCTTGGAAATAACCACGCGATTTTCAAAATTTTCAGGTCTAATTTAATAATCGTATTTGGTACCATTATCCGAATATCTCGGCATCATTATTATGGATCTTTCTAACCCAGAAAGTTTCACCGTCATGTTGGAATCAGAAACTCACGGAGACCTTCAAAATGTTAAGAACGGATATTTGGAACACCCCGAGAACATCGGTCACCTAGCTGGTAAGCTAAGTGTTAATTCATGGTTTGTGCTCCATTGGGGCATTTAAATTTTATTAAGTTGCGTCACATGCATAATAAAAATAAGGATTTTATATATAAAACTAGCTGGTTCCCGGCATGCTCTCCTATGCCATTTTTAATAAAGAAATTGTTTCTCTCTGCGTGTCCTTTCCCATTCGTCCCGTTCCCCTTCCTCTCCCGCGTCCCCTTCCTCTCTTGCTTTCCCACTCCGCCACCTCCACCTTCCCTCTGCCCACTTCACTCCCCCCTTCTCCCCTACCGCGAACCCCCCTCCCAAGTTCCCCTCCCAGTTTCCCTTCACCCCTCCAGCGAACCCCTTACCCGAGTTCCCCTCTCCCCTCCCGCATTCCATACATTCAGTTTGCATACAGCTCGCTTACCACAAAATGCAATTTTTTAATACAAATTTCATAATGCCAGAGCTCACCAGTAGTTATATAAAAACCTTGTCATGGCAATAAGGAACACACAAAAAAAATAATTATTCAATTTGGTGCAGTCGTTCGGAAGTTATGCGCTTAGCAACACATTCAGCGATTCATTTTTACTTTGACTAGCAAGTTCCCAGCATGCGTTGCAATGCCACTTAATAATTAATTAGTTTCTCCCTGCGTGTCCTTTCCCATTCGCCTTCATCTTCCGACTCCCATTCCCCTCTCATGTCCTGTTGTTCCTTTCCCTTCTGCACGCGTTAACTTCACCTTCTCCGCCTTCCCTTCCTCACTCTCCGCTGCTTTACGGATTCCCCACCTCCTCCCTCCTTTCCTCCCTGCCACTAAAGTAATGAAATACACATATAATACACATAATTTATTACACATTATAGTTCTAACGCATAAATAATAATAAAAAAAAAAACAAATATATTAATTACATACACAAATTATATCTGATTTTGTAAATTTTAATATAGTTTCTGTAAGTGTACTATGTATTATAAGTTCACACTTCAAACACATAACCTAACATAACTTCATATCTTTATAATATTGTTTATAATAGCATTAACTCTTTATGTTTATGTTGTAAATCTTTATGTAATTCCTCCAACTTGTTATCAGGTACCTGGTTTATACTTTCAATATTTACTGCTAACTTACCTGCTTATCTCATACACTGTAAATCCGAATATATTATACGTTACCATGTTAATTCGGTAAATCCGAGTATATATGCTACCAGGTTACTTTTTCTATTTTTTGTTTGTTATGTAATTATGTATATTTCTTGGAATGATATGAACTAAATCTGTCAATAGGCCACTTGCATCACATTTTTATAATTTTTTTTCCGGTTTAGGCAAATATTCTAAGACATTCTGTATTTTTTTTTAATCGTATTTTTGAAACCCTGGGGATTTTTTGAAAATTTCAAACCGAAAAATCAGACCATTTTTTATAAACCGGAAAGACGGGACATAATTTTATAGGTGTGAAAAAACGATAATTACATAGCCGAAAATCAAAAAAAAAGAATGTATTCCACACGAATGGCACACGAGAATAACGAGGCATACCAAAAATATTTTGTTTTTTTATACCTAAAATATTTTGTTATTTTATACATTATTTTAACATTAATTATTGTGATTGAGGTACGATATTATAGCCGTCTTATAACTATATTCGGTGCAGTTGAACACATCTACTACTTCTGAGAAAGCATTGCCAACTACATGCAATCTAGGTATAAGCGAGTGTCTAAATGACTCAGTCCTGATATTTTTGTTGCAATTAAAAAGAATTTTGGATCGATAATAAATCAGGACTGTCTATAATACCATTAACAATTTTATATATATTTAATCTTCTCAACTCAGGTATTACCGCCGTTAAGATGGAATCAAGGATTCAAGGAGAACGCAAAGTTGAAATGGCGTGTATAGAGGCAGACACAGATCTTCAGGATGTTAAGAAAGAATGTGTAGAATACGTCGAGAAAATTTGTCACACAGTTGGTAAGTTAAAAGCTAAAAAATGAAATAATTTATGCTCCCCTTTTGCCTCCCTTCCCCTTTCCCATCACGCGTTCCCACTCCGCCTTCCCTTTCCCCACTCCCCCTCCCGCTTTCCCCATCCCGCAAACCCCCTCCCGAGTTTCCCTCCCCCCTCCCGCATTCCCCTCAGCCCTCCCGCATTCCATAAATTCAGTCCTGGTACATTCAGTTTTCAAACAGCTCGCTTGCCACCTATTGCAATTTTTCATACAAATTTCATAATGCCAGAGCTCACCAGTATATATAGAAACCTTCACGGGCGTGCTCACAACATTTTACCAATGTTGCCTCGCAATCGGATGAACGGTTTAGCAACACATTTTAATGACGCCAGAGCTCACTATTATAAATAGAAACCATCGCGGGCATGCAAACATCAAATCCCCAAAGTTTCATCGTAATCGGATGAACGGTTAGCAATGCAATAATTTCATGATGCCAAAACTCACTATTGTATATAGAAATCATCACGGGCATGCGCACATCAAATCTCCAAATTTTCATCGCAATCGGATGAATGGTTTAGCAACTCATGTACATCTCCTATAAGTACAAACCCAGAAGCAAACACATTTTGATTTATATATATATATAAATATAGAGAGATAGAGAAGAGATAATTATATTTATTTCTGTGATTCTCCATATCCTGTTGTTATTTTTTTTATTCCTTTTCATTGATATTTTATCATTACAACAATTCTATATTTTATCGATGAACAAACTAGGCACAGCCCGTTTTATGATTTCTGAGGATTGTTATATAGGTAAAGAAAAATAAAATCTTATTGGATAACTAACATCCCTGCCATAGGTCACCTCAAGTGGTTCGCTGCGTTTGGTGACTTAGCAGGGGTGCTCGGTTTCGCGTGGTGAGTTTTGTAAACGTCTTTGCGGGGGATGCGTCTGCCCACCTACTGGGTGGCTGGCCGGATCGGGATAGACTAATTGAGGGAGACCAAACCTAGAAATCTCTAGTCAGACTCTCTCCACACATCGCCTTCACTCCTCGACATATTGACCTCCTGACCTTTCCATACCTTATACCTTTTTCCTTCTAAAAATTGTCTCTCCCTGCTTTCCTTAAAAAGACCCTCCACATAGCATCCCAAAAGATGATATATGCTCTAAGAGATTTTAACCTCAGGACCACCTGTGTTGAGCTATTATATCAAAAATAATAACAATGATATTCATCACATAAAAAAATTAAATATTTAAAATTTTAAACATGTCAAAAACATTTAAAATAAAATCATAAGAAAGAAAGGATTGAGAAAAATTCAGTTTCGAGGAGCCGTGTACCCACGTTCACTCCCCTTTCTCCTTAGAAAGACCCTCCATTCAGCATCTTTAAAGATGACATAGGCCTGAAAGAAATTATTTTATTCAGGGCATCATGTGTGTGGAGTTAATGTTAAAAAAAATCCGATTAAAATATGTGGGAAATGTATCAAAATGAAAACAATATCTGTATCATGTCCTACTCCAGACATTGTGTATGTATTTTACTTAGAATGTATTGTCTTCGAGATCAATACGCAATAGGATATTACTGAAGCTGCTGATTTTTCAGAGCACCCTGCTTTGAAATTAATGATGAATTGAAAGTTTTGTTTGTTTATTTCAGAAACGCAGTGCAGGAATGAATACAACAAATATGATGAGCTAGGAAACAGTTCTTCGCCTAACAGTATCAGGGAGCGTGGACTAGTTCTTTCAGCATCTTCTACTTATACCTCGCCAAATTGTTTTAGTTCGCAAAATCCTCATTTAAATCAATACCAACCCTCTCAGGGCAGAGAAAAACCTTTTTCTTGTTCGAAATGTATCTCTTCATTTTCTCGTAAAGTTCATTTAGATGGGCACATGATGATTCACACTGGGGTAAAACCATTCTCCTGTTCCGACTGTAATTCTACATTTTCACGTAAGTCGCATTTACAGAGGCACTCTCTGACCCACAGTGGGGAAAAACCATTCTCTTGTTCCGAATGCAACTCTTCGTTTACACAGAATTGTCATTTAAAGTTACACCTGCTGACGCATAGTGCAGTTAAACCATTTTCATGTTCCGATTGTGAATCCTCATTTTCGCAGAAGTCTGTTTTACAGAAACACATGCTAACTCATGGTGGAATCCTACCTTTTCCTTGCTCCGAGTGCACGGCTGCATTTTCACTAAAGTCGCATTTACAGAGCCACATTCGTACCCACAGTAAAGATAGACCATTCTCATGTTCCGAATGCAACTCCTCATTTTCACGGAAGTCAGCTTTACGGAGGCACGAGCTGATTCACAGTGGAGTAAAACCATATGCTTGTTCCCAATGTAATAATACATTTTCACAAAAGTCGCATTTACAGAGCCATTTTCTGACCCACAGTAAAGAAAAACCATTCTCATGTTCTAACTGTGGTTCATTATTCTCACTAAAAACGCATTTACGGAGGCACATGCTGACTCACAATGTAGTTAAGCCTTTTGTATTGTAGCAGTTAGTTTAGTTATACTTTAATAAAAGGTAGAAAAGACCTATTACTCTAACTAACTAACTAACGGAGAGGACGGACCGCCAAACATCCCGGTCTTGGCACACATTCCTTGCCTCGTTTACATTCATACAACGTCTCATACATTCTCTTCTATTATTCTGACTCTTGACATGGCCCGACTCAAGTAGCTGATTCACTTGGTCGTGCCATGTCTTTCTTGGGCGTCCTCGACTTCTTCTACCATTCACATTTGCGTCATATATTCTCCTTACACTCCTTTCCTCGTTCATTCTCTCTACATGCCCAAACCATCGGAGCGTTCCTTTCTTGATCTTACTCATCACGCTTACATCAGCCTTGCATTCTTTGCGGATTTCCACATTTCTCACACGATCATACATGGTTTTACCACACATACGCCTCAGGGATCTCATTTCTACAGCGTTCAGTCTACTTTCATCCTTCCTCTGCCAGTTCCATGCCTCACTGCCATACATCAGGGTAGGTACCAGTACTCCATTATGGACGGCTAGTTTCGCGTCTTTGGACAGTTTTTTGTTGCTGCCAACGGCGTTCAGTCCTCCATTAATAGAGTTACCTGCATTCACCCTTCTTTCAATATCTCTATCAGCCTTCCCATCTCTCGTAAACATACTTCCCAAATAATAACCTATTACTCTTAACTAAAAAATAGGCTAGGCTCTATCTGAGGTTTGTGGACGAAAGTATTGGAATGGAATGGAAAGGGCTTTAGTAAATCAAACATATTTATTAGGGAGTTTGAATTACTTATACAGGGTGTCCGGGGGTAAAGTGCATTAACTTCGGGAGGTGATTCTACATGATAGTGTAAGTAAAAAAGATAAATAACTATTTTCGAAATTCCAACTTTTAGGGGTAGTTTTGTGGTAAAAACGTAAAATTTGACCGGCGTGCGCGGCAAGCTTTATTATTTTCCGCTGTTACGATACGGGCCAATTACCACCTTTTATTGTTGCCACGATCGTGCCCGGCAGGCTCCCGGCAAGTAAGATCGTACCTCACACTAAGGATTTTTAGTAGGTAGATATTTTTGTATGGGAAAAAAAATGTTGGAATTTCGAAAAAAGTTATTAATCTTTTTTACTCCTACCATCATGTAGAATCACCTCCCGAAGTTAATGCACTTTACCCCCGGACACCCTGTATATTTTCATGTTTAAGATTTTTTTAAAGATCTTTTACTTTTTCCCTCTTCAGAAATTCCCCGAGGGAATTCTGTTTCCTCATGCCCTCCTTTGTGAAGTTATTTTTATAAATAGTTAACTAGAACTAGAAAACCGAAAGAACATTTTTAAATACTTCAATTTCTGTAATATCTCATATTTTCTCTCAAGAGACATTCCTAATTTAGTAAGTTCTAGGAACTGTATTCTCCAGTAGGTACTACAGGATGCTGACTGAAAAGACAGATTTTTTTACCGTCAAATTTTTTTAAACAACCCGTCCTTAGGATCTTAAAACACATATCGTAATAAGTTTAAAGATTTTCACGGCCAAAAGCATTTTCGATATTTGTTTTTGGGGTGTTATGCCATGTTGCGCTACCTCCTTCTTTAGCCAATGTTTCGGACATAGTTGCAGTGTCCATCATCAGGGCAAATCCGATTGACACATCTACCGGATCTGCCAGATCTGCACTGATGATGGACACTGCAACGATGTCCGAAACGTTGGCTAAAGAAGGAGGTAGCGCAACACGGCATAATACCCCAAAAACAAATATCGAAAACGTATCGTAATCTTTACATAGCTTAAAAAGAAGTCGCTCCCGCTGTCTGTGTGCTTAGATCTATCAAGCTACGCAACGGATTTTCATGCGGTTTTCACCAATAGATAGAGTGATTCATGAGGAAGGTTTATATGCATAGTATATGCATATTATAGTAGAGAATATCTGAGAAATTCAAAGATTTAATTAAGGCAGTGGGCAGTGGGGCTGGCAAGCCTGCGGTGCGGATTTGATATGTACCTATGCAAATTAACAGATGGTGTTGATTTTAAAAGTTGGGTAATGGCGTTGTGTTTCGTTAGCCACAGCAACATGTGTCCGGATCCGCTAGTTTATAATAATTCTTCGAAGGACAAAAGTCTTTCCTGGCTGAAAACTAGGTTTGATCTGCGGAGCTCCTGACTCAGCAAAATTTATCTTCGGTCACCTTAGCCTTAGGCATAACTCGGCAACGAGAACTTCGAAGAGCCCACAGACAACTATAGAAGAAACTAAATCATAGACTAATATGATATGTATAATGGTAAGTCCACACTGCGGCCAACGTTCCAACTTCAACCGTTTGGACGATTGTGTGGAGGGGTGTTCGTGCGTTGGAAGTTCGAGTTGGAAGGTTGGAGTTCGAGTTGGCCCACTCACACGAACCAGCCTGTCGCAGCTATCTACACATCAGTCTGCGAACGGCAGGCGATCAAGACGCGCGTGCCGTGTACTATTAAAATGAAAATATTATTACGGAGAGTGGTATAACAATTGTTTGAAAACATGTTGTGTATATAATTATAATAATTATAGGCAACTGATTTAAGATACAGCATAGCTACAGCTGTTCGAAGTCCGCCATTTTGGAGGTCGGAATTCGGGGTTGGAGGGTTGGACGCAGCCACCACACGATCGGCCAACCTTCCAACTCCAAACTAAGTTCGGAGTTGGAAGGTTGACTTTGGTTTGGAAGTACCATTTTACAATTTCAAAACTTGATTATTCACATACCTTCAAATAACATACCAGTAATGTATCCGGTAACATTAAAGATATTGTGAGAAATGATGGTCAATTAATTATTTTACAACTGAAATTAAACAATAACTCTGTAACCAGATTTATTAATTTAATTTTTTAATACCGACCGGTTTCGCTTAACATACGCATCTGATCAAAAAATACATTGTGTAAGTATATTTAAGTATGTGTATGTGTGTCTATACATACAGACAGAGACAAAACATAATACAAGTATAAAGGAATACTGAGAAAGTGAAATTAAAATCTTACATGTAATAGAGAGAAGGAGACGTTAATTATTAAAAAAAAATAATGGTTACAAACAAAGTTATTGTTTTATTTCAGTTAATATGTCAAACCAAAAAATGACTGTTTAAAAAAAAAATATTATTATTATTTTTTTTTAATGCCGGCAACCCGGGCGTTTATTGTAATAATAATATCATATACAAACAAGTTAGTAGCCCGCCTCACTAGACCAAGTCTGTTCCGAGGCGGGTACATATAAATATATATATATATATTTACATAAATTTACACACATTTACATTTACATTATGAAAAAAAAAACTTTGTGGTTTGGCGTATTCAATTTTTTGATGCTTGAGCAAAGCGACCGATTTCGCTTCTTCATCAGGTTACAAATTAGTAATAAACATTGTGTAGAAATATATTGTATTTCTTATTTGGTTTTAAATTTTACCCTGATGGATGATATGATATCAAACCGGTCGGTAAATAAAATAATTGAAACTAGTAGTTTTATACAAAATAAGTGTTTTATTTTTATTAATTACTAGCGGGTACCCGACATTTTTTTTTACATTAACACCACACAGGAGGCCCTGAGGAAAATAATTTCCCTCAGGGCCTATGTCATCTTTGTAGATGCTGTGTGGAGGGTCTTTTTGAGGAAAGGAAGGAGTGAACATGGGTCTTGAAGAGACCCATGTTGTAGGAGGGAGGAAACACAGAGGCCGGCAAATCGTTCCACAGCCGAGCCGTTGAACTCAAGAACGAGTCATAGAAACGACCCGTTCTCATGTGTGTAATGTCAACCGTGTACAAATGTTAGGCGCGTGTTTGGCGTGTTTCCCGACTATGCATCGGTGCCGAGGGGATCAATGATGCTAGTTCCTCGGAGCATCTTCCATTGTAATACCGGTAGAACAAGGACAGCATTCCCACCTGACGCCTATGCTCTAAAGATTGCAGACCGTCTGTTAAGATGGGAGAATCTATCAAACGGACCGCCCGTTTCTGCACAGAGTCAAGTTTTTTTTAGGTATTTTGGAGCTCCAGACCAGAGGTGGCTGCCAAATTCAACCGTGAGGCGCACTTGCGATTTGTACAGGGTTAGCAGTGGTTAGCAATGCGTTGCAATTCCATTAAAAAATACATTATTTCTCTCTGCATGTCCTTTCCCGTGTTGCGTTTCATTACCCTCCTGCGTTCCCATTCCATCTTCCCCGCCTTCCCCTTCCCACGAACCTCACTTCCTTCGTTACCATCCCTGCCTACCCTCCCTGGCACTAAAATAAATGAAATACACACATGTACACACATTTTCAAACCATTCGCGCACCACCTGTAGTAATTTTTTATACATATTTCATAACGTCAGAACTTACCATTGTATGTATGTAATGTACACTATGTAAAGGTTAATATTAAGAAAGAACAAGTAACACTCATCTTAACTGATATCGGCTCACGGCAAGCGTCCCCGCGTCTTCTCTATGCAGTCGGTCGCCCAGTACCGTCCTACGCCCCACAACTCCGCGCGTGCACTGCCTGAGACGACAGAGTTATTCACAACTATACATGTGTGAATACACTACATCCCTCCCTTATTATTGTTTTTAATAATAAATATTTTATTTTTCCATAAGTACCTATATCAAGTACAATCAGCAAGTCCTTATTCAAATTATGTTTAATAACTAATCATCAATTATTTCCTCATTATTGTCCATCAATTTATTCACTCGAATTGTGATTGATTTACATGGCCATTATCGTTTGTTTGAGCAGCACTAGTATTATTCTCATCATCTAGCACCTTCCAATGTCCTTCCACTCCTTTAAGGTGTATGTGTCATCTGATTCGCTGACCAGTTTCATCATTCCGAAGACTTACGTCTCCTCCTTTGTTCGCTTTAACGATATGTGTTTTGGGTTCGTCGTTTTTTTTAGTCATGTTCTTGACGTATACTTTATCACCAACTTCCAATTTACAAGCAATAGCTCTTCTATTCATGTCCACTTATTCCTACCCTTTTTCTTTTATCTCTATCCCTCATTTCAAGGTCCTCTGAGAGATGCGTCATGTCCTGAATTATAGGCAGCTTGTCTCGAAATTGACCTCTAAAGAACAGCTCTGCAGGTGTTTTTCCTGTAACTGTATGAAGTGTACTGTTGTACATCACCTTGTACTCACGAAGAGCCTCTTTCCATTTATCTTTCTCTACTTGAGAAATCTTGAGGTGTTTTACGATGTCCCTATTCTGACGCTCCACCTCTCCGTTTTGTTGCGGCCAGTAGGGAATGCTATTATAGAGTCGTATGTTCCTCTCTGCACAGAAAATCTAAAGTCTTCGCTGGAAAATTTCCCCCGTTGTCTGTTGTAAGCGAGATCGGGTTGCCAAGCCTGCTAAAAATATATTTAAGCTTTCCACTTATTATAATCTCCACTAGGTAAGGGCCACTACCCATGAGGTCAATTGCTATGTCAACCCATGGTTCGGAAGGTAAGTCACTTCTTTTTAACGGGTTTGGGGCGCTGGGTGCACCCTTTACAGGATTTGCATATGTTTTCAGCATCTTTGTCGCACTTAGGCCATTATACTTTGGTCCTCAATCTGCCCTTCATCACGACTATCCCCGGATTGCCTTCGTGCGCAGCTTCCAGAATTTTTCTGCGTACTCTGTTTGGGATTACAATTTTCGTCCCCCTGAGAAGAATATCGCCTTTCGATGCGAGCGCATGGTTTTGCTTTCGGACCAAATATCACCTCCAAGGGCTTATGGTCCGTTACCAGATCGAACACCTTGCCATACAGGAACATGTTAAAATGTTCGACTGCCCAAACCAGGGGTGGCCTCTTATGGCCTCTTTTTCTGTTTGGCAGTAACGACGCTCACAGCTGATAAGGTTTTTATTATCAACTGCAATTATTCTCGGCCCGTTCTTATTGATTTGCACCAGCACTGCATCCAGACCCACTAGGCTTGCATCTGCAATCACCACAGTCTTATCATGTGCATTGTAGTAACCTAAATTTGGTACCTTCACGAGCGCCACTTTGAGATCATTAAATGCGTTCTTTTGGGCGTCGCCCCAGTCATCTTGAATGTCCATGTTTCTTCCCGTTCTTTTCCGTAACAATTGCTTAAGGGGTTCTGTTACCGTTGCTAAATGGGGTATCCATTTTCCCACGAAATCCACTAAGCCCATAAAGCTCTGCAGTTCAGCGATATTCGTTGGGGCTCTAAATTCCTTTATAACCAAGATATACTTGTCTAGTTGTTTAACTCCCTGTTCTGACAGTTCATGCCCTAGGAAGTGGATTTTCTTCATTCCAAAAATGAATTTGTCGTCCCTCAAACTCGTGCTATTTTCTTCTAACACTATCATAATTCTTTTTTCCTTCCATGTCTCTGTTCCTACTCTGTTGATTGACTAACTTTCCATAGGTTTCATACGAAAGTTTCCTAATTGACGATCTATGGCTTCCAGTGCATTCGCTTCTGCAACTTTTCATCCAAACCGATCTTGTCCCCTGTTTTCAATATCTTTTTTCGGGGTTTTTCTGAATTACCCTTTTTAGTTATTTGGTCTATGATATGCTCGTTTTCTTTATTCACCAAACTGACACTTCTTGGCCTGTAGTCGAAGTCTGACAACAATTTTTTCGAACTTCTCATCCTGTTCCTGTTTTAGGAGACGAAACAGATGTCGCTTATATACTTTGCTCTGTTTAGGTGCAAAGTAGTTGTCTAATTTTTTGTTCACGTTTAACATCGCAATGAAAGTTCACCTTCAGTTGCATTAGCTTCCGGGATGTTGTAGAAAATTTCTTGTAACTCGGGATTACCGATATGTAAAAGACTAGCTATTTTCTTTGCCTCGGTGTTTATGCCTGTCGCCTCGAGGTAAAGGTTCAGACTTCTTTTCCATCTTTCCCAACGGGTAGAAACTGAACCAACCTCCCCTTCACATTCAAACCTCTCGAAAACTTCGCAATTTAATGCCAAGAAGGTATATGTCCGCAATTTAATGCTATACGGTAAATATCCGCAATTTAATGCAAGTTGTACTATGTATTCATCGATATCTGCAATATAATGCTTTTATTATTTTTTTCGAATCTCTCGAAAACTTCGCAATTTAATGCTATACTTGTAAATCTCCGCAATTTAATGCAAGTTGTACACTAAGTATTCATCGATATCCGCAATACAATACTTTTATTATCTTTTTCCGAACCTCTATAGGGGTATGTCCGCAATTTAATGCTATACCGGTACATCTCCGCAATTTAATGCAAATTGTGCACTAAGTATTCATCAATATCCGCAATATAATGCTTTTATTATTTTTTTTCCGAAACTCTTGAAAACTTCGCAATTTAATGCCATGTAGAGGTATGTCCGCAATTTAATGCTATACCGGTACATCTCCGCAATTTAATGCAAATTATGCACTAAGTATTCATCAATATCCGCAATATAATGCTTTTATTATTTTTTTCCGAAACTCTTGAAAACTTCGCAATTTAATGCCATATAGAGGTATGTCCGCAATTTAATGCTATACCGGTACATCTCCGCAATTTAATGCAAATTGTACACCAAGTATTCATCAATATCCGCAATATAATGCTTTTATTATTATTTTTTTTTAAGTCATACTCATACGCATATTGCAACCTTACTGTAACTAAATGCTCAGTCGCAATTGAATGCCCAGTCGCAATCTAATGCACAGTCTCAATTTAATGCCAAGTCGCAATTTAATGCCAATTCGCAATTTAATGCATAGCCGCAATTCAATGCATAATCGCAATTTAATGCCAATTCGCAATTCAATGCCAAGTCGCAATTTAATGCCAAGTCGCAATTTAATGCCAAGTCGCAATTTAATGCCCAGCCGCAATTCAATGCAGAGTCGCAATTTAATGCCAAGTCGCAATTGAATGCCCAGCCGCAATTTAATGCAAAGTCGCAATTTAATGCTAGTCGCAATTTAATGCCCCGCCGCAATTCAATGCAAAGTTGCAATTGAATGCCCAGCCGCAATTTAATGCAAAGTCGCAATTTAATGCAAGTCGCAATTTAATGCTCCGCCGCAATTCAATGTAAAGTTACAATTGAATGCCCAGCCGCAATTTAATGCAAAGTCGCAATTTAATGCCCAGCCGCAATTCAATGCAGGTCGCAATTTAATGCCAGTCGCAATTTAATGCCCCGCCGCAATTCAATGCAAAATTGCAAATGAACGCCAGCCGCAATTTAATGCAAAGTCGCAATTTAATGCCCAGCCGCAATTCAATGCAGGTCGCAATTTAATGCCAAGTCGCAATTGAATGCCCAGCCGCAATTTAATGCAAAATCGCAATTTAATACAAGTCGCAATTTAATGCTCCGCCGCAATTCAGCGCAAAGTTGCAATTGAATGCCCAACCGCAATTGAATGCCCAACCGCAATTTAATGCAAAGTCGTAATTTAATGTCTAGTCGCAATTCAATGCCAAGTCGTAATTGAATGCCCGGCCGCAATTTAATGCAAAGTCGCAATTTAATGTCAAGTCACAATCCAATGCCAAGTCGCAATTTAATGCCCCACTGCAATAAAAACTGCTCACCACCGCACGATACTTTCGGTGATTATCGAAGAACATTATATGTCTCTTACCACTCATTGTAATGTGTTACTCGAGAGACCTTGTATATATAATTCTGTATTTTTATTTATGATGTTTTTCTTTTTGTAATTGTATGTATCTGTATTTAATTGTAGATTTTTATAATTGTGAAATAACTGAGTTTTATAACTGGATAGTTCTCACGTAGGTGCAAACATCTGTAAAACCCCGTATAAATAAATAAATGAATTCATTTTAATAAGTAGGTAGGTATGGTTGACAATTCCGTTGGTATATCACTCCCCTTAAATGCTCTCATGGGAACCTAGGTTACCTAAAGTCCCCCGTTCATGGAGACACCCACAAACTACGCGATTGTGACGCAACCACAAGCACCCTGTAGATGTACCACTCTTCAATGCCGGCCTCCGTACACGGCACCACCCGAAATACACTGAACCAGATCACCTTCCACGCAGCCGTGGAGTTAACATGATTTCAAGCGATGTCAAATGCCTTTTTTCCAACATCAATCCATGCGTTCTCCACCAAATGCCCCCTTATATATTCTGGTAAAGTAATTCCGGTAAACACGCCGTTTTTCCGACTTCCAAAACAAATCCAACATTAATTTCATGTTCCGACGCCATTCCCGTCAAACGACAAATAAAAGAACAACTATGCAACTGACAGCTAAATAAGTGCACTTGCCTAGCTTTACATTTTTTTGTAAAAAATCCTTAGATTACTTACAGTTTACCTCGTCGCCACATGTAATGTACACTATGTAAAGGTTAATATTAAGAAAGAACAAGTAACACTCATCTTAACTGATATCGGCTCACGGCAAGCGTCCCCGCGTCTTCTCTATGCAGTCGGTCGCCCAGTACCGTCCTACGCCCCACAACTCCGCGCGTGCACTGCCTGAGACGACAGAGTTATTCACAACTATACATGTGTGAATACACTACAATGTACATAAAAGGTTCGCGGACGTGCGCAAAATAAATCAGAGAAATTTCATTACAATTGGATGAACGGTATGGCAGCGCATAAAATATGAACAAACAAAAAATATTATTTTTTAAATATAAGTTTTTAAAAAATTATTTCTGGCTTTCACCCTTCAAGGGTTTTCTAGTTACACGTTCACGTTACAAACTGTCTCTCTCGGAAATCGAGAATTTGGCTCATATAAACTACAATCACAACATGAAAATTAATATTTTTGAATGTAGCTATTACTTTGTGGTTATCCATTATAGGAAAATGAAATGATTTGATTTGATTTGAAAATGATTTGCACATCAAATAAGTGGTTTATACAAAGTTAAATTATTTCATTTTTCTAATAGAATTAATATTGACTGAAAAGGTTTGATAGCATAGCCCTCTTGTACCTACCTTCAGTGCAGTTAAATAGATCTGCAACATCTGCATATCTATTAGTAACATCATGTAACCTAGGTAAAAGGGAGTGTTTAGTATACTCAGTCTTTTTATTGTTACATTTAAACAGGATTTTAGATCGAGTGGTTCTCGTGGGAATATGAAATTCAATGAGCTTAGTTAAATCAGGACTGTCTATGCTACCATTTACAATTTTGAACATAAATATTATAAATGCATTTCAAATAGGAGAAATGTGTCATCAGATGAATCCAAAATATAAACTTAACATTCTGAACACAAAACTGGTTAATTAAATCTGTATGTGGCGAATTAAAACTACACTCAGAACACGAAAATAGTTTCTCTTTGATTCTGTCAGCACATACCAGTGGCGTAGCTAGGCAAGAGTGGGACCTGGGGCGGATAATGTGGTGTCACCCCCCCCCCCCAATTCCACTTCAAAAATGTGTAAAAGATTCAGGGAGTTGATTTGAGATTGAACTGACGTTCGAATCCAGAACGATTCTTGCTTTATATACTCCTACCAATGGGTAGCCCCACCCATACAAAAAAGGCTTCGAATGATCCACAATATTCCAGAGTATTCCACAATATTCGAGGGTGTTCAGGATCTTACCGAACATTTCAGACTATTAACGATCATTCCACAACATTCCAGAATGTTTTGGGTTGTTCTGGAATGTTGTGGAATGCTTTCGAATACTCTCAAATATTCTAGAAATTTCTTGAGGGTGAAACTTCCAGCCCTTATATCTTTAGGTAAAAAACGGGAACCTTCTTCATGGATGGGGGATAGAGGGCTACCACACCATCTATTGATCGTATTGGGACCCGTTTCTGAGTTTTAGCTGCACGCACGTCGTAGTACACTTTCTTTAATAATACCTATATATTGATTATAATTTTTTAATTCGTATTAACCGGTGAAGGCCCATCAATTGCGGTCGGCAGGAAAACCCCCCGGCAGGTTTTCATGGGTGTTTCCAGTGGCGTAGCTAGCATGGGTGGCACCCGGGGCGGAAAACGTGGTGTCGCCCCCCCCCCCCCTCATTAAAGTTTACTTTGAGAAATTCAAAACGCAATTTTCGACCTCCTTAAATATAAAAACATTACTAGCTAGTCAAATGTGCAAACAAAAATTTCTCAATCCTCAAAATGAAAACACTTTTAAAACACTAACCGAATAACAACTTTTTCCACAATATTAACAGGTAATAATTCTCTTCACGAGTTCCCGATAATCACAATGTACAAAAGAAATTAGAATGACACAGGTGATAAGCGAGGAATATTTCAGGGGAATCCCCCACAAAGCAATAGTAAGAGCTAGGAACGAAAATAAAACAACAAATTTTTTGGGAATCCCGACCAACCGAGCCATAGAGCTGCAAATAACAGAGTTACGAGTGGAGTCTTCAATTCTAATATGCTGCAAAATTCTGAAGAAAATCAATTGCTGGCATGAAAACATCATTTTAACAACACGTATTTAAGATAAAACCAGTTTTGTGTTCTGAGTGTAACGATAAAATTTCAATTGTGAAATAGTGAAGGTGTAAGTCTTAAGCTTTAATTATTAATAGCACGCAGTACACGAAAACGGTTTTCCTCCGAACTTTGCAGCACATAGTCTGCAACTTTCAAATCTTGCACATGGAGCTCGAAAATGGTTTTCTTTGAAATTTCATTTGAAATTCTGTTCATCTACGGAACCATTTCAAAGGAAATCATTCCCTATTTCCACTATTGCAAGATATTCCCCGAGTTGCAAGATATGAAAGTTTCAGACTACGTGCTGCAAATAGCGGAGGAAAACCATTTTTATGTTATGGGTGTTTTTTTTCAACTAAAACGAGTTACCGAATTCAGATTCACTATTAAATTTAAACCAGTTGTGAAAAAATTAATAAGGTTCAATTTTAATTTAAGCCGGCGGACTCTTACCAGATTAATTATTAACTGGAAGACGAGGAGACGCTGGCCGATGCCCCCGAGAAGTTCCTGAACTCCATCATGAGCACCCTCATGGTGAACCCCGACAACGCTATGTTTATTCAAATTATTTTTGTTTATTCATTCAACAGGAAAAAATGCAAAGATAACCACTGGAGCGACCACGCGAAATAAATAAATTTGCCTCGATTGATCGAGATTTCCACAAGATCATTTTTAAATTTTTCGCCGACATTAAAAAAATCATACCTTCGAATTTTAACATGGAGACATAAAAACTTATTATAATGCTATATAGCCAATGAATTAACTTGTATTTTACAGTTTATCTCATATTTGTAGGATTTATAAAAAAATATAAAAAGATCGCAAAGTTTACAACCGCGCGAATCCTTCGTGTGTGTTACTTTGAAACTGCCGTGAGAGGAACTTATTCAAGTCAACATAGAATATTTTCGATTTCTGTATGTTGTCTGTGGTATACTTGATAATGAAAGGTGCATATCTATGGAAAAAGGACTATTTTCTGACCATGATATACCTTTAGGTATTTTAATGCCAAAAATTCACGGAACTGAACAAATGGATACCTAGCTTAGGAGTTGGCGGTAGACACAAGGAGCCAGGCGGGTATAACTCCGATCCAAAAAGTGAACCGAATCTTTGGTGATATCATAAGTCCCCTTCGATTTGTTTATGGTCCCCAGCTACTACCTCCACCAATAGGAATCTTGGATTTTTGTTGCATTTTTCTGCTTGATTTTCGTTTGACATTTACATTGCATTCACATTTCCGACGCAATAAGATGGCAAAAAGTGTGAATATGGATTTTGGGAATTCGCGATCGAATGAAAAATGGAAGAACAGGATCCGAATTGGAACGAAATTACAGGTGGGAAACTTCCTTTGGTTGATATTTCATTGTTCCTAAAGTAGGTATGTTATTTAAGTTGTATTTTAATCGGTGTTGTACATGTTTCCGTTTTCAGAACATATTTATCCACCCGGAATCTAATAAGTAATTGACGCAGTCGAACATCACGATTACATCTTAAAAAGGTAAACATGTTTTCTATATTGCATCGACCTATCTCATTAATTTAATCTTCCCCAATTTCCTCTCTGGATTTTGACAATAGTGCTTATGTTTTTTTATTATATAAAATAGATTTCAACAATTAGCATTTCATTTGCTTTTTTCACAAGTTACTTATAGGAGTTAGGTTTGCTAAAATACCTATTATTCAAGTATGATTTTAGATTTTCACGGCAAAAAGTATTAAAGAGATTTTTTTGGGGGTATTGTGTCGTTTTATACATCAACCCCGATGATAGGAACAACACATTTATCACTACGCTTGCACTTTATGTTCTTATTTTTAACATTTTTTTTTATATTTTTATCAGTATTAATAAATGTATTTCTATTTTTCAGTGGAATCTGAACCGACAAAACTTTACTTGTTTACAAAAAATATAACATTTTATATCCACATCCCAATACATTCGCTTCTGTTTCTGGAGATGGTTAGATGAGGTTAAGGGAAATACTATCAGTCATTGGTCATTGAGAATGATGCAGAGGTAATTATTATTTTTATAACTTACTTTCATTTTACAAAAATTTAATAACGTCAGACAAATTTAATGCATTTTAAGTAGGTTTCTTTATATAAGTAAGTAGGTATCCTAGAACTTGGTTGAGTATGAGAGTAATCATAAATTAAATGACATGGGAGGAAATGTAACTACATACATACATAGATATGTACATATACACAAATAAAATAAAAATTCCATTTTTTAACTAATTTCCATAAGTGAACCAATATAGTTTTTATAAAATATAACTTCTTTAGTAATATTTTTTGTTTTTGTTTTGAAGAGTTTTAATTTTCAATGTACATTTGTTACATTAATTTTAATGATTTTTTAATGATTTCAGGAAAAATATGATGAACTGAACTAAACTAAACTCCAAATTAATAAATATTATACATATTTGAGCCCCGAATGAAACATCAAACATCTTATGTAAACTAATGTCTCCATGGACCTTGGTTATATTTTGGCAATATGGTAAATTTATTTTAGACCTGACGAAAGATATAATAGGTATGTTAAGTAATTTATCTTTAAAACAATGTCTTCATTTGGCAATTTGCTACAGAAATATAACCTGCTTACATTGTATTCTTGTTTAAAATATGTACATGTAATTCTCAGTTTTTCATTTTTCTGTTATAAAATGAAATTTTTTTAAATTCAGTAGTTTTGTAGGAACGCACAATCATATTTTAATTATATGTATTTCCTGTTGGTATTTCATGTTTTTAATAAAATTCTTATCATGTAATTACGAGTTTTATTTTTAAAATAATATTTAAGGCTAATAATTTGGGCGGTACTGGGTAGGCCCCGAAAGAAAATAATATTGTCTATGGTCACGCCTTTTTGTTGTTGCTTACTCTATCTTCGTCTATGGTGTGTGACGTCACGGATCCCCGTCATCATCATCATCATTCGAAAAATTATTGCATTTTGATGGTGAAATAGTGACCAAATTTTTCTCGAACAAAAGCCTGAAGTTATCAATCTAGTGGGTGGTTTGTATATTTATGCAAGGAGCTTAAACTAGCGGCGAACACAAGGAGCGGCGAACGCAAAGCGGGACCGCAATAAAAATTGGAAAGCCAGGATATTGTCGGCAGGGACAAACAAAATAGTAAAATAAAACCCAATATCGCCGAACCGAGCGAAGGGCCATAAACCTTTTCGTTTAACACTCGATGCCGCCCGCCGCCGCCGATGGAAATAATTCCGAAGATGTACGCCAGGGATTAAAAAAATTTCACCACGAAGGCAGTCACCATTTACCCGGCTAGGGGGTAGTACTCCACTCCGCCAACGGAGTGTCCCGCGATTTGCAACCCGGCCAGGGCTTGCAAACGCTCTCCGAACTACACGCGACCCCCGCGCAATTTCCCGACCAGGGAAATTAAGACACGCTCGCGGATTTCAACCAGGAACTGCCGATACGTTCGCGAACTTCCGCCAGGAAGTCCAACCAAGTGACCGCGAAAATTCCGACCAAGGATTTGTGCAAGTTCCACTTTGCACAAATTTTCACTTCAAAGAACTTTCGCAACTTCCTATCTGTGCAATAAAAAGTGAAAGATATAGATAACTAAGTTTAAAGTGCCTAGTGACTGTATGCGTACGCGGAGACTCCATCATCAGCATCCAAATGGAAGTGACTGAACATTTTAATTATATTAACCACCGAAGTGATTCGATTTTGAACAATTGCACAAAGACTTTACCGTAGAATTAAGCAAACAGACTTTCTAATTTTAAGGCTAATTCATTAAGTAATTTTAAGACTAACACTAGATTAATAATTAACACCTGCCTTTTGTGTCCTACTAGAATAAAATATCGTTTCTTAAATCAGTAGCTTTTTTAATTTGTTCCTCCTTAATTTTAAATTTATAGTTTAGTTTGGAACCCGCCATAAGGCGCGGGTGTATCAACCAGAAATTCTGCGTGAATTTTTTTTTAACACCGTTATAAAATAGTCTACGAAGTTCGGGTTTGCGACATCTATGGTCATAATGGACAAAGCATTTCAAAGGGGCGCGTATAAAGGGGTGTTCAGACTTCTAATATAACCGCTAGCAGGTATCTGTTCAACCGCGAGCGCTTATGTTTCGTGCCGTTCACACGGCGCAGATAAAATATTTCTTCCTATGGTAGGGGAGGGGGTCAGTTGAATTAGCGAGCGGCCACGGAGTGCGCATTTTTCGTACTGAATCTATCAACTTGACAGCTGTCATCAGCCGGTCTTGGCAGCTCCGTAATTAAAATGACCCCCTCTCCTGTTTTTGTCGGAGTGGGGGGCGCTTAACTGTTGGCATATCGCCTCAAGAGCGGTTACGGCGTAAGATGTGCATTGTCTATGGTTGATGTGCGCATAAAGCGCTCAGGTGTGAACGGTCTGAAGGGATTGTATGGAGAGCGATATGTGGCGTGCTATGATCTTTTATATTTATCTGCTCAATGTGAACGAGCTCTAACTTCGTTCAAATTTTTCAACCGTGGTCCGTGACGTAAAAGTGCTGCCACTCATAGATAAAGTTTCATAGATGGACCTGTAAAGATTTTTTTTTTTTTTTTTTTTTTAATGGCTCTTCACCCCAAAAGAGTGTTCTGGCCAGTGTCAAGTGAATGTTTTTGTGAGTGTAATTTTTGGTTAATATTAACTAATTTAGTTTTAATAACAAGAACCTATCTACATTATATAATAATACTATACAAATAATAATAATAATAATACGCAAAATTATTAAAATAAGAGATGATTTTAATTAAACATAACAAGGAAATTAAAATATATGCTGACACAATTTATTGTGCGTAAAAAATAAAATAAATAAATAAATACATGAAACTTAACTAACAATTACAAATTGATGCTGTTAATATTCAGGAAATTAGCCAAGACTTTATACACGCGTTTGTTCACAGAAGATAACAGGCATGCAATGTTGTAGGGAGGCAATATACCCGAACTGATTAGGTGAGGGATGAAATTTTTGTATGAATTATTTATAGGACAACTGAAAAAAATATGATTGAGATCCTCTTCACCAAGACGACATTCACACATCGCAGAATTCTTAATATGAATTTTTGTCAGGTGAACATTGTGGCAGCAATGCCCTATCCGCATGCGGCAAATGGAGGATGTCGAGAATTTGTTAAAAGAAAGTCTGGAAAACCACGGTTTTGAAGGAATCGTTGGCTGAATTGTGAAAAAGCTATATCCTTTTGATTGACTAGATTCTTCCCAATGATTCTGCCATGTGAAAATCATGTTTTCCTTCAATTTTATGAAAATGTCATCGGTGTTTAAAAATTTATATAAAATATCCCCCGAAATAATGGCATCTTTCGCCAATGAATCGGCCTTTTCATTTCCAGGGATACCGCAGTGACTAGGTATCCAAGCCAAGGCGATTTCTTTGCCAGAGTCGGTTAATTTATGAATTAAAGTGCGAATTCCAACACAGAAATCGTCTTCTGGGTAATGGAAAGGGGAAGAGTTTAATTTTTGAAGTGCACTCAGGGAATCGGAGAGAATTAAGAAGTTTCCAATGTGAACATCGTCAATGTATTTAAGGGATTCAAAAATGGCTATACATTCAGCAGTGAAAACGGAAGCCTCTTTTGGAAGTTTAATTTTTCTATCGACTTGATCTGATGGGCAGTGGAATGCCGCTCCCACATGGTTTGATAAGGAAGACTTGGAACCATCTGTGTAAATAATTTTCCAGTTGGAATATTTCGAATTTAAAATTTGGATAAGTTTTCTTGGAGCATCGTGATTGTTAATTATGCCGAGAGAAAAAAGAATATTTGGTTTACACAAATGAATACGAAAGGAGTTGGCATATAAAGGAAGTCTGTCTGATGGATTTAAGAGGGGTTTATACGCACAGTACGTATGGAGGCTTTTAACAAGAAGAGGGATTGATTTGTTCCTCCAATATGGAAGTGATTTCACTTGAGCAGTGAGTGCAGTAATTTTGTCTTTCAGTGGGTGATTAGAGAGTCTTAAGCATTTAAATAAAAACTTGTCAGCCAAGAACTGTCTTCTGAAATGAAGAGGAGCCTCCACAGCCTCCACTTGTAAAGCGTTAATTGGGGAAGAACGCATTGCTCCGATAATCAATCTTAAACTTTGAAATTGAATACGGTCCAACCTTGCGAGGTTCTTTTTAGAAGTGGGTTCAATGAGGAATGTCGCGTAATCCAAATGACTCCTAACATATGCGTTATAAAAAAGTTTTTGGGTGAATGGATGACTTCCCCACCAGACCCGTGAAACGGCACGTAAAATGTTGAGGCCAGCTTGACATTTGTTAATGATTAAATTAACATACGGGTTCCATGTTAACTTAGAGTCTAAAATTACCCCAAGGAATCTTATTAGTACCTGCATAGGGAGAATTGAATTATTTATTTGGACTGTTATACGCGGAGTAACACGTTTTCTGGAAAAGACGATAACATTGCTTTTGGACGGAGAAATTTCTAAGCCGTGATTTTTTAACCAGGTGTCAAGGTTTTTCATGCAAATGTTAATCACATCCTCCAGAATAGAAATAATTCGTCCTGAAATATATATAAAAAGATCATCCGCATACTGAAGTATTTTACAAGATGGATGCATACTCCGATGCAGGTCAAAGGTATAAATATTAAAAAGGATAGGACTAAGGACGGAGCCCTGAGGCAAACCCTTGTTTACTATTCTTTCCAGTGGAGGGGAATCCAGCACCTGGATTTGAATTTTCCTGGTAAGAAGGAGGTTAATTATAAAACTGGAAAGCTTACGAGGGATGCCAATTTTTAACAATTTATTAAATAAAACATCTAATAAAACATTGTCAAAAGCTCCGCACACATCAAGGCAAACACCGACAAGGAATTCATTATCGGCCAGGGCCAACTGGATATCAGAAGTCAGGATGGACACACTTTCGATCGTACTTTTTCTTTTTCGAAAGCCAAACTGAGAGCTGGGAAGAATTTTCTCATTTTCTACATACCAGTCTAGACGTCTTTTAATCATATGTTCAGCTATTTTAACTAAGGAAGATGACAGAGCTATAGGTCTGTAAGAAAGTCCAGAGTTAGGGTCTTTCTGGGGTTTCAGAATGGGAACAATTATTTGAGTTTTCCAGGATGATGGAATTTTGCCGGAGTCAAAGATCAGATTTATAATTGAAAGAAAATAGTTTAGTGTGGTAATGTCGCAGTTTTTAATAAAGCTATAAGGAATTCCATCTACACCAGCGGATGAGTCTGTGAGATCGTTTAAGACCTCCCTAAGTTCCGTTAAGTTGAAGTGGGTGTCCATCCAACCCCGTGTTTTAAATGAGTATGTGAATTCTGTTTCATTAAAATTACTTGCAGTTTGAGGAGCTAGTTTATCGGCAAATTCCTTCACCCACTCTGAAGTGAGTGGTCGAGTCACCGTTGGGACGTGAGAACCCTTAAACCTGCGAATTGAATTCCAAACAACTGAAAGAGGAACTTCGGGAGATAATGATGAGCAAAAATTTTTCCAGCCTTGACGTTTTTTGTTTTTTAGAAGACGTTTGGTCTTAGCTTCAATTTGTTTATACTGAAGGAAGTTCTCCATATTCATATTTGTTGAATAAATTTTCGCATATTTTTTCCTCATATCTACTGCGTCTGAGCATTCAATATCCCACCAAGGAGCTGGGGGAGGTTTCCCTTTGTTACGTGTCGTTTTAATGGGGATAAATTTTTCTGCGGCCGTAATGACTGCAGACACAAATAAATCGTAACATTCCGCAACATTTTCTGTAGTTGGAGAGGGCAGATTTTGCACAGAGAACTTTGTATGATTTGAATAGTCATTCCAGTTGGCTCTGGCAGTTAAGAACCTTGGTTTTCGACTACTGCACTTGACATTTTTGTTGGAATGATAAATATTTGAGGATTCAATGAGGATGGGGTAATGATCACTCCCATGAGGGTCATCCAAAACCTTCCATAACAGGGATGCAGCTATGTTGGAATTGCAAATAGTAAGATCAACCATGCTGGGTCGCTGACCAGGCACCTGAAGACGAGTAGGAGAACCATCATTGATAATACAAAAGTCTAGTTCATCTAGTAGATCAACAATATCTCTGCCCATTCTGTCACAATTGTGAGCTCCCCATAATCCGTGATGGGCATTGAAATCTCCCAGAACAAGAGAAGGGGTAGTGACCTTGGAAAACATAGCTTTCAGGATTGATTTAGAAGGTTTATTAGATGGTGATATATACAAAGAAATTATTGTAGTGTCAAAAACCTTTGCGGCCGTCACTTGAAAAGGACAACCAATTGGTTTTACATCTACAGGGGAGAAGGGTAATGATTTTTTAATGAAAAGAGCGGAGCCGCCCTTTCCATCTTGACGGTCGTCTCGAAGACAGTGGTATCCCCTGACTCTGAAATCAGAATCCGGTTCCAGCCACGTCTCCGAGATGGCAGCCACTGCAATTGAGTTTGAATGTAATGTGTTTAAAAATTCTTCAGTCTTATTTCTAAGACTATGACAATTCCACTGAAGAATCCTCATCAGAGGAGCCATTTCTAGTTGAGTTGATAATATTAGTAATTTGTTTAGCAACGTGGGACGGTATTTGAATGTTGTTTTTATTTAAAGTTTGTAAAATATGTAAAAATGAAGTGATTAGTGTAGAGTTAAGGTCTATATTATAATTTTGTTCTTTAGTAGATGACTTTGGGTAAGAATTGAAATTTGAACTGGAAGGAAGTTGTCCATTAGGGAACCACAGAAGGGATTCGTGATTAGCATTATTTTTTTTTGTTAGAACTCTAGGTTTCACGACCCTTTCAACAGTTTTTCTAAATGAAGAAGAAGAAGGTTGAGAAGGGGTGGATTTTTTAGAATTTTTGGAAGTTACTTCAGAATAAGATGGAATGGATTTGTTAAACATTCTTGATGCTTCCGCATAAGAGATGCTCTTCTCGGCCATTGTGTGTTTAATATTGCGCTGCCTTGACAGTTCAGGGCAAGTTTTGCTGATGGACATGTGGGTTCCGGAGCAGTTTAAACATTTATAATTTTCCTCTGTTTTATCACAGGAATCACCACTATGGGACGAACTGCACTTGAAGCAACGGGGTTCTGATCTGCAGAGGTTCTTCGTGTGTCCAAATCTGCAGCACTTGTAGCACTGCACAGTTGGGAACACATAGAGCTCTACTGGTAGAGAGACGTTAAACATAGTAACATTTTGTGGAAGGTCTTTGCTATCAAATGTTAGGACAACGGATTGGGAGGGTCTCCATTCTACAGAGTTTCCCGTATTAAACCTGTAATTTAGACGACGCGCTTTTAAAACTTTTCCGAAACCTTGAGGAACAGTAATGTTTTCCAGGATGTCCTCTATCGACCAGTGCGGTGGGATCCCTTTTGTGACACCTAGCCTTGTGACCTGATATGTAGGTATGAAAACGTTGTACGAGTTTTTTTTGGCAACATCAGATTTTACAAAGCTATTGGCCTCAGCCGCTGTCTTGAATTCAACAGAAAGACGGTTACGCCCAACGGATTTTACTCCATTCCAGACAGGGTGGATTTTATTTTTAAACATAAAATGTCCAAAGTCCACATCGTATAAATTTGATTGTTTTTCATCCTTTGAAATTTTAGTCACATGTGTAATGTAAGGAGGTCTATCAAGATTATTATACAGACGTGACATTTGTGAAGGAGTATTGTTTACCAGTGGGGCGGGTGTGGTGGAAGGGCTTGCTGGACTTAGATTTGAAATCGAGGAAGAAGTGGACGGAATTACATCCTGTAAAACAGAATTATTTTGAAGGGAGTCGTTTTGCGTGGAGGGTGTTTTTCGATGTATCTGTTCAAAATCTGTTGCATTTCTATTATCTGCTGGTTTAGCAATTTTTCTTTTTTTTGACGTAATCGTTACGAAGTCCGAAGCCTCCGGAATATTAACCGCGATCAATTTTTTTGTAACACCCGAGGATTCAGATAGCAAACCATCATCTGGGGGATCAGGTGGTTTTCTTTATCCATTTTCGAATAAATCTACAGCACACAAATCAAAAAAAAAATCTTACCTTAACTGCTCCGAAGCAGTGGCGGACTAAGCCCGTCAGAGGCCCGGGGCGGCAAAGCTGAATGAGGCCCCCCCTAGTAAAAGTTGATGTAATTTTACAAGGTTTTTATTCAGTTAACACGGACCTCTGGTCCTGGGGGGGGGGGGGGGGCTCCAAACACCTCCGTGTTCCCTTGATCATTTTTACTTTTTTAAAAGACGCATTTGTTAATAAAATGTTTTATATTAAACCGTTTTAAATGTGTGTTGAATTATCCTTCAGCAAAAATTTGAACTTGTTTTTCGACCTGATTGACAACATATTAGAAAAACTATACATCCGATGCACCAAGTCTTAAACTGTTATAAAATCAAGTCACTATGGCACCACATAGGGATTTTTTTAAGAAAGGGCCCCCTTCGATTTTTTTTATGAAAGCTGAAAATTTTCCATAAAAACTCGAAAATAAAATTCGCTGTTTCGACATTTTTTTTTTAGAATTCAGAATTCCCCTTTGTGGTGGAGGTACTGGATATTTGAACTGTTTAAGACTTGGTACATGCAAATGTAAATACAAATGCAATAAAAATACATACAGGCGGATGTATAGTTTTTTTAAATATGTTGTCAACCAAATTGAAAAACGAGTTAAAAAAGATTCGAGAAAAACATTCAAAGTTTTGCTGGAGGAGGCCCCCCCGGGACCAGAAGCCGCCCCTTCCCCGCCTTCCTCCCCTCCCGTTAGTCCATCACTGATTCTTTTTAATTACTTTCTATTTCATTACTATCTTTATTATCTATAATGATAAGATAACCTTTAACAAAGGGCATTTTCTAAAAGATGCATTTGTTAATAATCTTTTACCAAATATTGTAAGGAAATTCATGTTTAAGCCGGCCCTGGCATTGCCCGATTGTCCATAAGACAGTATAGGCCACTGTCTATGGGCCCGCATCGGGTATGGGCCCCTAGGGTAAAGGTGCCCTGAGACGTGCATTGCCTAGGGGCCCTACATATTTAAGCCAGCCCTGGCAGGGCCGTATAGTCCATAAGACAGTGTAGGCCACTGCCTTTGAAAATTCAGTCACTATAGCCAAGGCCGTGTTATCCATAAGACCTGTAGGTAACTGCCCAGGTGCCCCGCATCGGGTAGGAGACCCTAGGAGAAGGGGGCCCTGGAGACGTGCTTTCCTAGGGGCCCCGACATGTTTAAGCCCACCCTGGCAGGGCCGTATTATGCATGTGTAGGCCACTGCCTTGGGGCCACGCATCGGCTAGGGGCCCCTATGTTAAAGGGGCCCCGAGACGTGTATTGCCTAAGGTCCCGATATGTTAAAGATGGCCCTGTCAAGCAGTGAAGACCACTGCCTTCGAAAATCCAGCCACTATAGCCAGGGCCGTAGTATCGATAGGCAGTTGCTTACATAAGACGTGTAGGCAACTGTCTAGGTGCCCCGCATCGGGTAGGGGCCCCTAGGGTAAAAATGTTTAAGCCGGTTCTGGCAGGGCCGTGTTGTCCATAAGGCAGTATAGGGCACTGCCTTTGAAAATCCAGTCACTATAGCCAGGGCCGTATTATCCATAAGACGTGTAGGCAACTGCCTTGGGGCCCCGCATTGGGTAGGGGCTCTAGGGTAAAAGGGCCCCGAGACGTGCATTGCCTAGGGGCCCTGGCAGGGCCGTATTGTCCACAAAGCAGCTTAGACCACTGCCTAGGGGGCACGCATCGGCTAGGGGCCCCGAGATGTGCATTGCCTAGGGGCCCCAACATGTTTAATCCGGATCTGACTATGACACCACGTAGGGATTGTTTAATAAAGGGCCCCCCATCTAATTTATTTTTTTATTTTTATGAAAGATGAAAATTTATCATAAGAAATTGAAAACAAAATTCGCTGGTCCGCCATTTTTATCTTTTTTTTAGATAACGAAATTCCCCTGCATGGTGCCATAGACACTGAATTTTCAAACAATTTAAGAATTGGTGAATGCAAATCGGTTGTATAGTTTGTTTAATATGTTGTCAACTAGGTTGAAAAATGTTAAAAAGTTTCGAGAAAAACGCATTCAAAGTTTTACTGAAGGATAATTCAAAACTGTTTCAAACGGTTTCACATAAAATGTTGTATATTCGTCGATTTTTCGAAATTCTTTAAAAAAAATGGTGAGAGCATTTTTAACAAGTGCATCTTCCAAAAAATGAAATAAAAAATGGCTAAAAATATTTTTAAAGTATCCTGGTGCCTTAAAGGCTTGTTTAGGTTTTGATCAAGGGAACATGGAGGCGTTTGGGGGGCCCCCAGGACCGGGGGCCCGGGGCGGGCCGCCCCCCCCGCCCCCCCCTTAGTCCGCCACTGCTCCGAAGAACCAATTATTAACACAAATACTTACAGTGATAACAAATATACAAGTAAAAACTATATTACACTAATTTACAATACTATTTTAAAACTATTATCTATATAAAATGATTAATTTTGTAAAGAGGAATGAAATGACACTGGCACAGTTAGACGGTAGCCTTTTCACACCTGTAAAGATAGGTTTGTAATTTTGATTTTCGCCATCTCTCGCTCAGGGTTGCCAACTTAGGGGTAAAATAAGTGGGATGGGATTTTTTTACTGGTTTAATAGGTGTTTTGGAGTATTTTTTGTGGTATTTTTGGGGGTTTTGTGATTCCATATATTTTTTTAAATTTTTATTACATCGTATACACGGAGCACTCGCACACTTCTTATTTGAGGATTTATTTTTATTGTACAAAAACTTGCTGAAACGACTTGTGCCTTCACAAATGGAAAAATTGGTGGACTCTTGAAGTTGTAGATTTTTTTTTTTAATTTCCGAGAACACCTGATGCATACAGATTCAATGTGTTTTGGTTTTGATTTTCTAAATGTATCACAAGATCTTGAAGAAAATGATTTTTTTTTTTACAGTGAATACCGTACAAGAATCTCAACTGCTCCGTCTGAAGCCAGTGAGACTATGGCATTCCCCAAATGAGGTATGTTGTGAGGCTGCAGGTAGTGCGGAGGGGCAGGAGGTGGGGAAGAGGAGGGTTGGGAAGTACCTGGCTATTCAGATCTGGTCACCAAACACGGCTAAAGCCATTTTTAAGCAACATTTCAATTCTGAATGGTGGTCTTACACCAGGGTGATACTGATAGTATCTTCCACTCTGGAACATGCCGCAAATATACTATATATTATTTTTAATGAATTAATTGTGAAATAACACAAATTAATCAAATAAAATTTATTTGCGCATGCCGGGTTCGAACCCGCGATCTCCGGATTGTGAGTCAAGAGTCTTACCCACTGGACTACGGACGTCGTCAGGTCATTTGATGGATGAAAATTAAAATCTCTTGATTTCATGAAACAAACAGCCCCGTATTTTGCGTATCGCTTGAGAAAGATATGTTTTATAAGGTATATAACAAATCGCGTACTGGCAACACAAAATATTTCGAAATGGCGTCTTTGACAGAACGGTTTGACTTATCTTCGTTTTCTGCATAACATTAAAAGGTAAGATATAGCATTTTTCTGTTGAAAATAATTATTATACTGTATACAGATGTTTAATCTGATCGATAAATATGATTTCCATTCAAAAACATTGCTTTTTCATTTTGTTTTCGCTAAAAACGTTCATGATCCTGTGGTGACGCATTGGTGGATGTTTTTAATGGAGATCTTCTTGTTTTGGCCTTTTGTATTGTTTAACGTATTTTAATTTGATTCTTTCAAGATGTATTAATTTATTTTAATGTTTTCCGGTAGACTATATATAACTTATTGTTATCATTTTTATAGATGGCTGTTAGAGGTTTGTCACATGAAGAAATAACTATTGCACTGGAAGAAGACATTTCCGATGTCAAATGGGAGTCTGACGGTGAAGGCGAAGAGAGCTGGTCGGTGGAGTATCTACAAGATGACCAGGATCAGAACCAGTACCAGGACCAGGACATCAACATTCAGCATTCGTCCGTAAATTAATTTGAGGTTAGGTCGGTTAGGATACCTTAGTTTTTGTGTTATGTTTTATTATCAATTGTCTTATGTGTTATTTATTATCAATTGTCTTTACTGAAAATAAACATATTTAAAGATGTTCTCAGAGTGTTTCATTTGTCTAATGTAACATTTTCTGATTCCAATAATTTTGTTTTTAAATAATTTATTGGGCTAATGAATTAATGAAGTACGTCGAGAGCGATTATATTGTCTATGGTAGACAAATAAGTTTCCTCTATCTTTAGTCTATTAGTACTGGCATAGGCGCAGGCAGGTGCGGGAAGGGCGAGGGGGGGGGTCTGGTTAAGTTGGTGACGAAAACCGCTAGGAGGAAAAAGCCCGAAGTGATCGATCTAGGGGTTAGTATATTTATGCATTTCAATAGCTTCATTTTAAGTCTAAAATAACAAACGTGGGAGCCACAAATACTTAAAAAAAGCCGATTCAAGAGATAATGGTCTTTTTCCGAAAAGCAATCGGAGACATTTAAAATGGCGCCAATACATCGCAAAAATCGCTCCAGTGGTTAGGCTGTTTTTTTCCTTCAGGGTATCTATCGTGGTCGTTCGATAAAGGATTTACCGACATTGTCGGTAACTTGTCATCGTTCCCGATCACACTAAAAATTACCAACGAATAAATAACTCAGCCACTGACGGTGACTTAAAATCACAAGTCTCACTTTTCATTGTTCTAAATCATAACATGGGGCGGCCCTAGGGCGGTGCGAGCGGTGCGACCGCACAGGGCGCCGTCGTAAGGGGGGCGCCGAAAACACCCAACCACTGATCGATTATCTGTCGATCGTGCACTTAAAATGCGCTTAGGCTACTCAGGACGAGAATCGGCGACGAAAAAATGTAAAAGGCGACCGGTCGCCTGTTAGGCTACTTCAGAGATAAGTTATATTAAGATAGTCGCTGAAAGAATTTTTAGCGTAGTGGAGACAATCAAAACAATCATGGACTTAGCAAACGCATTGCAATTGCTTAAAAACTGCTTGAAATTTGTGAAACAGTACCGGACTTATTCGTCTGCTCAAATAACAGTTAAGGAAATAGCTTCCCAGGCTGGGATAGATTCTATGCTTAAGCCAGTCCGATCCCGAAGAAAGCAGCGATTATTTGAATATGAAGCTGCAGATGAGACAACAACAAATCCCGAAGAATTATTTAAAAAAATTAACGTCTTTTACCCTATGATAAATACAATTGAGAATGCATAGGGCACTCGGTTTGGACAATTATCTAAATTCAATTATACATGGTCTTTTTTGTATAACATCAAAATAATTCCTGATAAGTCTTCATTAGAAAAAGTCTCTGCAGATTTGCAAATCATTTTAACCGATGCGGAAAAATGTGAAGTCTCTAGTTGCGAATTGGTTGAAGAGCTTTTGAGCCTAAACCTATAACTAAAATATCTTGAATCAGCAGAGCCACTACAAGTTCTTCAACTTATAAAAAAATTGATCGACAGGATAAATTCCCAAATGTGTCGACAGCGCTTCGGATTTTGCTGACCATCCCTGTCGCCAAAGGAGAACGAAGCTTTAGTAAATTAAAACGTACTTACGTTCGGCTATGTGTCAAGAAAGACTATCAGATCTTGCAATTTTATCAATTGAGAATGATATTGCCCAAGGGTTAAATTATTCTGATTTAATAAAAAAATTCGCAAGGGCAAAAGCAAGAAAAGTTGTGATCTAGTGATTTTATTGATTTCGCAGGTTTAATTAAATAAATGTAATCAAACATATATTTTTTAAACGACTTCAAAAAGGAGGAGGTTCTCAATTCGACTATATATATTTTTATAAATTTGTTACCTCAGAACTTTCGACTGGGTGAAACGATATTGATGATTCTTTTTTTATTTGAAAGCTAGTGCTTCCCGTGTGGTCCCATTTCAATTTGGTTCAGTTCTGACAATGGCATCCATGAGAAAACCATATAAGCCTTAAATTTGTATTAAGTATGTGCGCGACAAATGGACGAATAACTCAATATCACCCCAACCGATTTTGATGATTCTGTTTTATTGAAAAGTATGTACTTCAAGGGTAGTTTGATAAGAGTTTGATTAGGTTCTGATTATGGGATCCATGACAAAGTAACGGAACTCTTCAATTCTTAGGAGCAAATTAACGATACTCGGCCGAATCTTTTATAGGCTATCCGGATTTTTGAGTCATCTACCGTAACGTCGTTATGGTCGAGTAATGTCTGTCTCACATGAGCAGCACGTTTAGTAGGTCTACACATATTCAGAGAAATTATTTAGTCTACTTCAGATTCACTAAAAATAATTTTTTTTAACAAAACAAAAAAATGCACTAAAAAGTAATAAAATAATTTAGTATTCTTCCACAACTTAATAATCAACTACTTTTTCTACTCATCAATATGTTGGTACGATTTTTATTTTGGAGTCGGTGTCAGCCAAGGTACCCGGCCTGGCGTGTTCAATTGACGGCTCCCCTCCCACCAAGGCCCCGCTCTCGCCTCTCGCCTCGTCAAGTCACGCGTGCGACACAAGCACATCTCACCTATAACTATATATGTATTTACAAACCTAGCTCTGGTGACACCGAAGTCTTTTTTTGTTTTGTTAAAATTTTTTCTGATATTATTTCTCATCTGTCCTACTAGGTACTTCAATTAAAGTTGCATAACTGTATAGAAAGAGCTCTATTTTTTGTTAGGAGGGGGGGGGGGGGGGCACCAAGAGATTTTGCACCACCTAATAATTTCGCTAGGGCCGCCCCTGATCATAACCGTTCGTATTTATTATGATGATGAATTATCACAACATTAAAAAACTTTTGTGATGAAAAAGTTACTGTTGAGTTGTCCGGTCACCTGCAAAAATAAATCTCTACCATCAGTACCATCTACGTCTGCAATTATTATTTTATCTATGACATTGTGAAAAGGACGCTTCCGTGAGTGGTATATCTATGACATATAGCGCTTCCTTTTGCGAGTTGCCGCCGGGGACTTGTCAAAATATTACACTAAGAATCTTCATCATTTAAGGTGGGAACTTAATTAAATCCTCTTTGTTATTAAGCGTGTTACATTAAATAAGTACTTTTTTCAGATTAATATGTGTTCGCATGCTTAAACAAGTGTTTTAGTCGCTTTAGGTTCGATAACATTGTATATCGGCATCAGGCGCCATTTTGAATGTTTTGAAATCGATCGTTCTGTGTTAAGCGCTGATTCTCGTCCCATATCGGCGTTTCATTAAATTGTGATCACTTTTCAAGCATAACAGACAAGGTCGTTATACATCTAGGGTGGGTTTCTTCATTTACCGAGAATGCTAAATGCAATGCTAATTGTAAAAATAAACAATCGAAATTTAAAATTTAAATGAAATTTCTATGCATTTGACCGTTTACTTTTACAATTAGCATTGCATTTAGCATTCTCGGTAAATGAAGAAACCCACCACTAGACTCGCCATTGTCTCACAAACTCGAAATTAAATGTGGAAAGAACGGAATACTCTTCTGTTTCCAGTAAATTCTTAATTCAAACTTTGTTCATATGTGACAAATAGAGACGTTGAAAATGTGCGTTTGGACGTAATAAACAATTGAACGCGGGCGGCGTTTTCGTATTCAAAATTCAAAAGTTCTGTCGAATACTGCTTCATGGTACTTAGAGGGCTTGGGCACCAGTCGAATTTTCAGATGTCAAGTTTTCAACCTTTAATGAACAACGATAGTTGCAAATGGCGTCGATTGTTATTGTAGTTGTTACTGCTGATTTTTATGATGTTTTACCACAAGCATTAAACTATTTTGTTTTTTGCGCATCCCGGCCTATACTTTAGTAGACCTTGAATTCTCTAATGACGCAAACAATCTTCTGGCGAAAGCAATTGTATTATTTACTAGCAGACCCGGCCACACGTTGCTGTGGCTAACGAAACACAACGCCATTACCCAATCTTTATAAAATCCACAACACCCGCTTGCCAGTTCCCCGCTGCCCGCTGCCTAAATTGAATATTTGAATTGCTCGTGTTTTATATATGTATACCTTCCTCTTGAATCATTCTATCTATTGGTGAAAACCGCATGAAAATCCGTTGCGTAGTTTAAAAGATCTATGCGCACATACATTTTGAGCGACTTCATTTATATTATGTAATGATACCTACTTACTCTAGGACATCTATTTTCCAATTTCTTCCGTAGAACGAATTTCAAAAGTGACTATAGTACGGCCCGCCAGCCGTTTTAAATCGCACAAAAATATGTTTTCTTTGAATTTCTCGGATTTTCTCTAATATAATTTACATGTATTATACATATAAATATTCCTCTTCAATCGCTCTATCTATTCGTGCAAACCGTATGAAAATCCGTTGGGTAGTTTAAAAGATTAACGCGCACATACCTTTTGAGCGACTTCATTTTATACTATGTAATGATAATGATGATGATGATGATGATGATGATGATGATTCGTGCAAACCGTATGAAAATCCGTTGGGTAGTTTAAAAGATTAACGCGCACATACTTTTTGAGCGACTTCATTTTATACTATGTAATGATAATGATGATAATGATAATGATGATGATGTAATGATGATGATGACAATTGATAATAATGAGTAATTTGCGTGTACATACGAATGAAATGTTATTACTTGGTCTTTATTAGTGTTTGCCGCGTAACGGAAATCGCACACGAGGGCATTTTGCTATTTTTTAAATGCAATTTACTTACTAGAAGGACACTACCTCACGCCGTGCGTGCCAGTTGAGAACTAAAACAACGAAATCGAAGTAAGATACTTACTTGTTTATATAAGATAATTTAAATCAATAAACGCCCGGGTTGCCGGCATTAAACTAAAAAAAAAAAATCCATTGGTTTTGGCTTACCACTTTTGAGATTTATACCACGCGTCTATGGATTGTGTATAATGTCATTAATTTATAACAGCATTCTTCTTGTGCTGGATACTGATTACAATAGGCCAAATGCATCACATTTTTTAAAATTTTTTTCCGGTTTAGGCAAATATTTTAAGACATTCTGTATTTTTTTTTTAATCCTATTTTTGAAACCCTGGGGATTTTTAGAAAATTTCAATCCTAAAATCAGACCATTTTTTATAAACCGGAAAGACGGGACATAATTTTATAGGTGTGAAAAAACGATAATTACATAGCCGAAAATAATAAAAAAAAGAACGTTTTCCACACGAATGGCACAGGAGAATAACGAATAACGAGGCACATAGGTAGCATTCGGATCTCGGCAGTCGCGGCCCGGCAGCCGCGGCCCTGCAGCCGCAGCCGTGGTCGCGCCGTACCGCTTTGTAGGGATTTGTATGCAATAGTTTCCGACACAAGCGACCGTGCAGCGCGGTCGGGGGACGTGGCCTGTGCGCGACCTTGGCAGCGCCGCCGAGCCGCTCCGGTGGCAGTATGGTAGCGCTGCCAGTGACTTTTTTTCAATATTTTTTTTCAATATTTTAGCAGATTATGAATTAAGGATCCTGAACCAAAGTTCTAGTACTTCTTGAAGCAGTCCCCCATTTGATTAAAATTCGCAATTTTCATCAACAAATTCTTATTCACCCAGTTCAGTCAGTGAAGCTACTGACTTAAGTGTTTCAAATACTTTTAATTTGCCAACAAATACTTCTGAAAACATTTCGAATACATATTTCCAGCTAGATAACAGTTCTTTTTCATATTTACCTTAAAATGAGAAATAGTTTTTCCTCAGCTGTGATTGATCCTTTTTTCATTGGTTGAATATCGTTTTCAATTAAACTAAGTACAAATTGAAACTGAGATTTATTTAGTCTGCAGTATTTCCTGAATTTCTGATCCTTTAGACAAAAAATGACGACCTCCGTAGTGTAGTGGGTATGACTCTTGACTCACAATCCGGAGGTCGCGGGTTCGAACCCGGCATGCGCAAATAAATTTTATTTGATTAATTTGTGTTATTTCACAATTAATTAATTTAAAATAATATATAGTATATTTGCGGCATGTTCCAGAGTGGAAGATACTATTAGTATCGCTCTGGTGTAAGACCACCATTCAGAATTGAAACGTTGCTTGAAAATGGCTTTAGCCGTGTTTGGTGACCAGATCTGAATAGCCAGGTACTTCCCAACCTTCCTCTTCCCCACCTCATTCCCCTCCCCACTACTTTCAGCCTCACAACATACCCCAATTGGGGATGCCATAGTCTCACTGGCTCCAGACGGGAGCAGTTGAGATTCTTGTGCGGTATTCACTGTAAAAAAAAAAAAAAAATTAAGTGCCGTTTTATCAGGATTTGAAAGCTGCCTTCATCGACTCTGGTCGATTTGATTCCTTTTTGATGAAAGTACATTATTTCATCATCCTCTTCTTCGTCCTGTATCAGTCTCTTCACGAGTTCTCGCTTTCGTTCATTGAAATTGTCAGACATAGTTAATGTTCGATACACGACTGCAATGTACAACTGTTCGCACTGACTTCTGCTTGTCTACTGCGGTTGGCAGTCGCTGCCCGGGCCGTGGACGCTGCTATCCGAAAGCTTCTGGCAGCGCCGCACAGCAGTGATAATGGGTCGCGGCAGCTGGTCGCAACTGCCAAGTCGCGACTGCCGAGATCCGAATGCTACCTTTATTGATCATAAATCATTATAATGTACAGCGTCTATATTACTAAATTCAATGTTATATACTTGCACTTGTAAATTATAATAATAATAAGAATATTATAAAATTTTATTTTGTTAAAATCAGCACCATAATCATTATACCTCTAAATACGTACCGACATTATCTTCACGTTCTGAAGAGAACCCCGTTAAATGTACGGGCTTGTCTTCAGAACATCTGTCAAAAAATCAAACGAAAAGATAAGTTCGCAGAGAACAAACAATAAATCTAGTGAACGAATTAAAAAATTCGCCTGAAATCAAAGTTATGCCATATAAAAAAATAAATCAGTGTGGAATTTTACAAAATTAATAGGTACATTTTCGGAGACGGGACATTTTCATGTAGTGACGTCACGAGCCCAAATAATGGATTTATTTATTTAAAAATAAATAAAAACTGTACATTTCTACATGTATGTATATATATTTTTTGAAGTAAAACTTCTTTACGCACGCTTGACTTGGATGGGGGGGGGGGGGGGGGGTAAGCTGGTGAATGCGTTACGAAAAGTGGTGATGTGTTACGAAAAGTGTGATGCGAACGGTAATCGATGCGAACGGTGATCGATGGCGAGGCGAACGGTCGGGCCTTAACGCACGCCTGCCTTGGAGAGTGATAAGGATAAGGATGTTCACCCCAAGATCGTAGGTCTCCCCTAGGTCACCCCAAAGATCGTAGGTCACCCCAAGGTCGTATGTCACCCCACGGTCGTAGGTCACCCCAGGGTCATAGGTCACCCCATTGTCATATGTCAACCCAATGTCATATGTTACCCCAATGTTAATATCAATGTCAATGTTAATGTTTATGTTAAGCTTTTTGAAAAATATTATGTCCTTTTGGAATACAGATTTGCTAGTTAATTTAAAAGGTAAGAAAATAGTAGTACCGGGCATTTCAATAAAAAGAGGGATTTTTCAAGGAGACTCATTGAGCCCTCTTTGGTTTTGCTTAGCATTGAATCCCCTTTCTAAAATGTTAATTAAAAACAAGTTTGGAATAAAAATTAAGGGTAATACAAGAGAGAGTAGTATAGTTTCACATCTATTATATATGGATGATATAAAATTATTTTCAAATTCTGAATCAAATTTAGAGAAAATGATTAAGGTAGTTAAAATTTTTTCAGATGATATTAAAATGACTTTTGGTTTAGATAAATGTAAAACTATCCATATAGAGAAAGGCAAAATTGTAGATGGAGACGAGGGTATATTTAGAAATTTCAAAATTCAAAGTATGAAAGGGGATGAGGTTTATAAATATTTAGGATACCCGCAATCGAATAGATTAGATCACACTAGTATTAAAAATGATATTAGGATTAAATTTCAAACTAGGATCAGAAAAATTTTAAAATGCAATCTATCTGCTAAAAATTTAGTAAAAGCAATAAATACTTGGGCAATACCTCTACTAACGTACTCATTTGGCATAATTAAATGGTCCAATACAGAATTAGATAGTTTAGAACGATTAATTAGAACTACGTTAACAAAATTTAATTGCCATCATCCAAATTCAGCTATAGAACGAATTAATTTACCTAGAAATTTAGGAGGTAGAGGTGTAGTCAAAATAACATCTTTGAAACACAATCAGGTAGAAATGCTTAGAAATTTTTTCCATAGGAAAGCTAATAGCTCAGAAATGCACAAAATAATTTGCAAGGCAGATAGAAATATTACACCTTTAAATTTATATGACGAGAATGCCAACATTCTTATAAATACTAACCAGGAATTATTAGATTCCTGGTCAAATAAAATTATTCACGCAAAACACTTCAATTATCTCAACCAAACGTATGTTGACAAACTTTCGTCAAACAAATGGTTGAGTATTGGAGAGTTGAGCGCAGAAATAGAAGGATTTATGCTTGCCATTCAAGATAGAGTCATTAATACTAAAAATTATAGAAAGCATATAATCAAAGATATAAATCAAATTGATGATTTATGTAGAAAATGTTTGGCTTTTCCCGAAACTATAGAACATATTATATCGGGATGTTCTATATTAGCGCCTTCCGAGTATACATTTAGGCACAATCAGGTTTTAAAAATAATTCACCAAAGTTTGGTAATTAAACATAAATTGATTGATTGCCGTAATGTAGTACCATATTATGAATATGAACCAAATTCATTTATTGAAAATGAATTTTATAAAATATATTATGATAAAACTATACTAACAGACAGAACAATTAGTCATAATAGACCTGATATAGTTTTACATGACAAAATTAAAAAAATAACTTTTATCATTGATGTAGCTATTCCAAATTCCTGTAATATTCAAAAAACTGTTTCTGAAAAAATTAGAAAATACACAGATTTAGGAAATGAGATTAAAAGAATTTGGCATTCTCGGACTATAAAAATATTACCATTTGTTATTTCGGCCACTGGCATAATACCTAGGAATCTGATTCAAAATTTAAGCATATTAGATTTGTCAAAGAATTTGTATATAAAAATGCAAAAAGCAGTAATTTTAAATACATGTAGGATTACAAAAGATTTTTTAAATATTTATATTGAGGGATCAGTAGGATTTATAGGTTCAATTAGAAATGCCACAGAGCCGAACCCTCTGATATGAAAATATCTGGAGTCGGTGAATTATATTCCCATTTGGTCTCTAGTGGGTTGACATGTTGTTCTTGTATTGTTTTGTATTTATAATACTTATATAGTGCAATTGCATAACGTGGATTCACTAGATGATCATTTGGGGAAGTGTATGAAAGGGTTTAGTTTTTCCTTCTTTTTTTTTTTTTTTTTTTTTTTTTTTTTTTTTTTTTTTTTTTTTTTTTTTTTTTTTTTTTTTTTTTTTTTTTGGGGGGAAAATTTAACCCGGACATTTTAATCTGGTGCGTAAAATGTCAATGTCGTATGTTATTTTAACTAGTGAAGTTTTACTTCAGTCGTGTGGTCTAAAGCACACTCGTTTTTTTAAGTATAGAATGTCAATGTTAATGTCAATGTTTATTTCAATGTCAATGTCGTATGTTATTTTAACTAGTGAAGTTTTACTACAGTTGTGTGGTCTAAGGCACACTCGTTTTTTTTAGTATACATGTTTGGTTATAATTGTTTCAGGCATCACTTTGTGAGCTGACTCCATCAACTTGGTACTCACCTACTTGACTTGTTTTGTCTGCAAGTCGTGCCATGGATCTCCCTGACACAGACAGTGTGACCATCAAGACGGAGTCAGGGACTAGAGGACCAGACGGAGAGGGAATGTTGTACACGGATATGGATGTAGACCTACTGGATATAAAGAAGGAATGCAACGAGTATTCCCAAAACCTTCAGCAAACGGCAGGTCCGTAGGAAATTCTATAATAAACATGTTTAAAATAATGTACATCAATATTATTGCTGTTATCATTCAGCTTGAAATGACTTTGACCAGTTAGAACTTACAATCTAATACAAGTGTGTTGTTTTATAAGTAGAAAGTTTTGAGGAGAGGAAGGAGTGAACATTGGTCTTGAAGAGACCCATGTTGGAGGAAGGAGGATATATAGAGGGCGGCAAATCGTTCCACAGCCGAGCTGCTGAACTCAAGAACAAGTCGAATAAGTGACCCGTTCTCATGTGAAAAATGTCAATCGTGTACATATGTTGGGCGCGTGTTTGGCGTGTTTCCCGACTATGCACCGGCGCCGAGGGGATCAATGACGTTAGTTCCTCAGAGTATCTTCCATTTCGGTTCCGGTAGAACAAGGATAGCATTCCCACCAGATGCATGTGATCTAAATATTGTAATCCGTTTGTTAAGATGGGAGAAACTATTAAACGGACCGCCCATTTCTTCACAGAGTCGAGGTTTTTTCAGGTATTTTGGAGCTTCAGACCAGACGGCTGGCGGGGTCTAGGGTAAAAGCTCTCGACTCGCAATCCGAAGGTCGCGGGATTGAATCCCGGCGTGGGCCTATAAATTTTATTTGAATAATTTGTGTTATTTCACAATTAATCGTTCCAGAGTGGAAGATACTCTCAGTATCACCCTGGTGTAAGACCACCATTTATAATTGAAACGTTGCTAGAAATGGCGTTAGCCTTGTGACCAGATTTGAATAGTCAGGTACTTCCCCACCTTCCTCTTTCCCATCCCCTTCCCCTCCCCACTTACTCACAGCCTCACAACATACCCCAATTGGGGATGCCATAGTCTCACTGGCTCTAGATGGGAGCAGCTGGGTATTCATATAAAAAAAGAGTTGTCTACGAATTCAACCGTTGGGCGCACTTTCCATTTGTACAGGGTTAGCAGTAGTGTACTATTAAAGTATTAGCGGGCCTTGTACTGTACGCCCAGTTTTTGGGAGGCTAATTTAACTTTGACTAACAAATCAAACCAACTAAACTAATATAACGAAATATTTAGTAAAATAAAGTATTATTACGTTGCATACTATGTATAATGCCAGGGAACACTGAACATTCGCGATACTGTTTAATTTTTCTTAAGCTGTTTAATGTTTATTTTTACAGTTTTTGGTGAAGACGTTGAACAAAATCTGAATGCATCTCATCCAACCAGCCGCGAGGAAAAAACGTACGAAGTGAAGATTGAGGCTTACTCTCCCTGTTCCGAACCAGTGTTCCACCATATTATGAAATATCCTCGCGTGAAACGATTCTCGTGTTCTGAATGTAGCTATGCATGTTCGGATAAGTCACGTCTACAGAGACATTTTTTGACGCACTCTGGCATTAAACCATTCTCGTGTTCCGAATGTAGTCATTCATGTTCTCGAAAGTCAGGGTTGAAACAACACATGATGACACACTCTGGCGTTAAAGCATTCTCTTGTTCCAAATGTACGTTTTCGTGTTTACGTAAGTCAAATTTAAATAAACATGTGATGACGCACTCTGACGTTAAACCTTTCTCGTGTTACGAATGTAATTATGCGGGTTCAAATAAGTGGTATTTAAAGAAACATATGATGACGCATTCTAGCGTGAAGCCATTTTCGTGTTCCAAATGTAATTATTCATGTTCTCAAAATTCAAGTTTGAAACAACATATGATGACGCACTCTGGCGTTAAACCATTCTTATGTAACGAATGTAGTTATGCGTGTTCAAAAAAATGGATTTTAAATAAACATATGATGACGCACTCTGGCGTGAAACCATTCCCGTGTTCCGAATGTAGTTATTCGTGTTCAAATAATTCAGATCTACAGAGACATTATTTGACGCACTCTGGCTTTAAACCATTCCCGTGTTCTGAATGTAGTCAGTCATTTTCTCAAAAGTCAAGCTTGAAACAACATATGATGACACATTCCGGTGTTAAACCATTCGCGTGTTCCGAATGTAGTCAATCGTTTTCTCAAAAGTCGAGTTTGAAACAACATGAGATGATGCACTCTGGCGTTAAACCATTCTCATGTTCCAAATGTAGTTATGTGTGTTCAAATAAATGGATTTTAAAGAAACATATGGTGACGCATTCTGACGTGAAACTAAAACCATTCTTGTGTTCTGAATGTAGTTCTTCATATTCCCTTAAGTCACATTTAAAGCGACATATGATGAAACACACTGACTTAAAACCAATATAATGTTCCGAATTTAGTTACGTATGATGACCCGCTCTGGCGGGGAACCATTTTTATTTGTCCGAATGTAGTTATTCAAATGAGTCAGATCTAAAGATACATTTTCATTGCACTTTTCATAGACTTTATCCCATTATCGCGTTCTATATGTAAGTATTCGTGTTTTTTATAGTGATGTTTAAAACGGTGACCGGACAACTCAGAAGCACCTCAGAACGGTCACTAAGAGATAAAAAAATATAAAAAATAGGTTAAGTTAGGTTAGGGTTACCGGCTATTTTAAAATTATTTTTTCATAGCTTTTGATGACCTTTCTGAGGTGTTTCTGAGTTGGTTTCATTCTGTGTTAGCAAGGAATCGTTTGAAACATACTTACGATGACGCACTCTGAAGTAAAAACTTCATGTCCAAATATAGTCGAGTGATATTGTTGGAACCTCTCTGGCGTTAAACCATTATCGTGTCCTGAATATTATTATTCATAGTCTTGCAAGTCACATTTAAATAAAAAAAAATGATGACACGCAACGTTAAACTATTGTAGTGTTCCAAATGTAGTTATTAGTTTTATTTATTTGGTTATTTTTTTATAAACGGTGTAATTATATCATTAACTAACTGTAGCTTGTGACGGTTAAATACAAGCATAAAAAGATAGTCATTTTTTTAAAGAAACAATTTATTGTGGAAATAGATCGTACAAAGTTTTCTCAAAATTTGGATCTCAAGAGACGTGTTCTGACGCACTCTGCTGATAAAACGTTTTCGTGTTTTGAATGCACTTTTTCATGTTCTGCATAGTCACATTGAAAGCAGGTTTTTGTGACGCACTCCGAATTAAAACCATTCTATTGTTCTGAATATAGTCGAATTCTTGCAAGTCACATTTAATGTATCACCTTTGCATTCACTTCGGAGAAATACTATTCTCTTATTCCGAATTTAGTTGTATATGTTTTTTATGTGGCAAGCAACTCTTCGATTGGCGTCCTAAATAGTTGCAGGTAGACTCTTCACAACTACTTCAAATTATTGCTTTCTACCGGAATGTATGGCGAGCGATATACTCAGAAGGAGTATATCGCTCCGAAGGAGGAAGGAATGAACATTGGTCTTGAAGAGACCCATGTTGTAGGAGGGAGGAAACACAGAGGCCGGTAAATCGTTCCACAGCTGAGCTGTTGAACTCAAAAACGAGTCGTAGAAGTGACCCGTTCTCATGTGACAAATGTCAACCTTAGCTTGCAGCCTTAGTTTATGTGCACTTGTAATAAGTCTTAGTTGTAAGTCAACAGTTATACTTATAAGTCTTGGTTGTAAGTCTTACTTTTACAGTTTTTGGTGACAGTCAGTCGTAGTTATAAGTCTTACTTTAAGCCAATAGTTATAAGTCAGTCGTTAGTTATATGTCTTACTTTAAGCCAATAGGTGCAAGTCAGTAGTTATAAGTTATAGTTGTAAGTCAGCAGCTATAAGTCTTAGTTGTACGACAGCAGTTATAAGTCAGCAGATATAAATCTTAGTCATTGTTATAAGTCAATAGTTGTAAGTCTTATTTGTTTTGCTTGCTGGAAAATATAAATTAAATACTCAGAATAATAATATGTTACTTTTTTACATTAGCTCCATGCAGGAGGCCTCGAGGAAAAAAATCACTCAGAACCTATGTTATCTTTGGAGATGCTATCGTTTAGGGAAAGGAAGAAGAGGAAGAAAAAGGTATGAGGTGTGTGGGTAGGATTATGGGGGTTAATGTGTCCAGGAGTGACGGACGAATGAATCCATCCCTTCCACTGGATGACGGGTCGAGAGAGTCTGGTTGGAGAGGTCAAAAGGCATCCCTCCCGATCCGGCCCGCCACGCACAAAGCATTTGCCAGCAAAACCTAGAAAAACCTCATCACATGAATCCGGGCATAACTGTTAAATCACCAAACGTAGCAAACCACTAGAGGTGACCTATGGCAGGTGCGTTGGTTATAGAAAAATTGGTTCCCGCGGTGGTGGTACCCATAAAATTAGACATACAATTCAGAACAATTGGAAAGCAGAAATTAGGATTAGTAAAGAAAAGCAAAAAATAGTGAATACTTGAAAATGAATCTCTCTTTTCCAAATATCTGTATTTGTAATTTTGTTTTACAAGGTTTTTAAAGCTGTTCGCATCTAGGGTTCCCAGATCAAAAAATCAAAATCCCGGAGAAAATTCCTGACATTTGAAAAAAAATCTGGACTTGTAAAAATAATATTAATGATGCCCCGGGTACCACCCGACCGAGTGTCACCCCCAAGAGCCCAATTCTCTAGCCACCCCCCCTCCCCCAGGATGGAAATTAATGGAGGGGAGGGGGGTGACTAATCAAGCAACGAATTTTTTGAGATTAAATGTCAAAAACCAATGGACCATTATTTTGAAAGCAGCTGGACCAGGAAAAGTAACGGAATTAACAAAGATATGCTCTTATATATATTTGCAATGCAGACACGAAATGCCAATTTGGAAAGGGACTTTTTCTTAATGGGAACTCAATTAACATTAACCCACTTAACACAGTATAATTTAAAAAAAGGTTCTACAAAACTATTATTAAGATTCGGAAGTGTTTGACGATATTTACGGGAGCATTAAATATCAGAAGTTATGTTTTTACTTTGATTTGTAATAAAAATAATTTGGTTTATTTCATTTTTTAAATCAATCTCCACTTAATTGTAGAAATTCCGGACTGTTTAGGATTCCCCCCGCATTCCGGACAAAGACCTATATTTCCGGACATGTCCGGAAAATTCCAGACGTGTGGCAACCCTACTCGCATCATTATACTGTTTTTGAAATTTATATCGAAATTTAGATAAGTAAAATTTCATCAAATTTATCTGACGAAATTTGTAAATGATTTAGATAGGTACCCATGTTCTAAGATTTTAATACCGTCTCTAAGAGATTTTTAATATTACGTTACGCAATTTTTGAAGATTTTTGACCCCCCCCCTCCCCCCCATGTAACGCGCCGTAACATTTTCCTGTTCACCCCCCCCCCCTAAGCGTTACGTAACACCCAAGTAACAATTTTTACCCGAAAGTCACAATTAATTTGCGCAACGTACTGAAATGTCGCTTAAATACCCTTTTTCTTGATTTTATCGCGTTTGCGGTAATAAATAAAACAAGAGATTTCTAACTCGCGATACATTATATACATTTTATATATTCACATTGTCATTTTGAAAAAAATTGAGAATATTATTATTTTTATCGGCCTTGTATTCCTTTCAGATCTCCACAATTTAACACTGTCTGACCTAGAATAAACCTACATGGTTTTACAAAACATAATTTCTTTTACATTAGCTTTAGTGAGGAGGCCCTGAGGAAAGTAATTTCCCTAAGGTTTCCCTGTGGAGCAACACTTTACTCCACTATGATTCACAAGCTGACTCATAGTGGAGTTAAACCTTTTCCACGTCCCGAATGCAGTTATGCAAGTTCTTAAAGGGAAGATTTAAAAATCAACAGTATGATTCACAGAAGAAAAAACCATTTTCATGTCCTGACTGCAACTATTCGTGTCCTCTAAAGAGATATCTAAGAAGTCACTTGCTGACTCACGGTGTAGAAAAACCATTTTCATGTTCCGACTGCAACTATTCATGTACTACGAAAAGAAATCTAAAAATTACCCATGTTTACCCACAGTGGAGAAAAATCCATTGCATGTCCTGACTGCAACTATTCTACTTCTCGAAAAAAATAACGAAAACGGCACTTGCTAACTCACAGTGACGAAAAAGCTTTTTCTTGTCCCGATTGCGAATATTCATGCGCTACACAACGGTATCCACGTGTTGAACCACACTGGACAAAAACCTTTTTCATGTCCCGACTGCAATTATTCATGTAGTGCAAAGGAACTTCTTAGAAATCATTTGCTTACTCAAAGTGATACATAACCTTTTACATGTTTCTACTGTCATGTTCTACAAAGAGTCACCAAAAATCACATGTTAACGCACAGTGGACAAAAACCATTTTCCTGTCCAGAATGCAGTAATACAAGTTCTCAAAAGGACAATTTATAAATCCACCGTGCGATTTACAGAAGAGAAAACCTTTTACGTGTCTTGACTGCAACTATTTGTGATCTTAAAACGGATATCCAAGAATTCTTTTGCTGACTCTACTCATTGTGGAGAAAAGCATTTTTCATGTTCCGACTGTAACTATTCAGAGAAATAAAAAATCACATGTTTACTCACAGTGGTGAAAAACCCATTTCATGCCCTGACTGCAACTATTCTTCTTCTCGAAAAAAAAACTAAAACGGCACTTGCTAATTCACAGTGATGAAAAACCTTTTACTTGTCACGAGTGCGACTATTCAGGCACTACAAAACGGTATCTAAAAATTCACATGTTTACCCACACTGGACCAAAACCTTTTACGTGTACCGACTGCAATTATTCATGTTGTACAAAGGAACTTCTTAGAAATCATTTGCTGACTCACAGTGCTACAAAACCACTTACATGTTTCTACTGCAACTATTCGTGTTCTACAAAGAGGCATGAAAAATCACATGTTTACCTTCAGCAGACAAAACTATTTTTTTGTCCCAGCGTGGTTTTTCAAGTTCTCGAAAGGGAGATAAAAAAATCCACAGAACGATTCAAAGTGAAGAAAACCTTTTTCATGTTCTGAGTGTAACTATGCATGTACTACGAAACCTAGCTTTAGGTAATATTATTAAATTTTAGCAGTAAACTAACCTGTGTGTAATAACTAAAAAGCGTTGTTCTTACTAAAAACTCTCGTATATCATTCATACTCGTATGTTGCATAAATTTTTATTTTGTTTAATTTTTCTTTTGCTGTCTTCCAAATTTGGTTGGCATTTTTTGATTGCGCTGCGCTGGCAAGTCAGCATGAGAGCCTTTATAGGCCAATAACAGCTGATGATGTAAATCTCCCGGTTTGGAGGACATTATAATTGCTAAAAACTCACATTAACAACACTGACTACAGCAAATTGTGTTTATGCGTATTTCGTGTTTAAAACACTAACGAATACTGACAACGAAAATAAAATGAAAATGACGCCCAATACAGTCGAGGAATTCCCCGTACAACATAAACTAAAAGCTTGCCAACTTGGAAGATTTCAATTCCTTAGTTTTTTTTATTTAAATAAAGAAAAACATGTTACGTAACGCGTCCTTCGAACCCCCCCCCCCCCGTAACGCGCCGTAACGTTTCACCAGACCCCCCCTCCCCCCCCCAAGTGCGTTACGTAATACTTGAACGGCCCCTAACCCAAGCATGACATATTCTGTACCTTTTCAACAACATATTCTCAAGATTCGCAAAATGTCAAATTATAAAGACAAATGCATTTGACGTTAAGTATATTCATAATTATGGGTAGTGACTGGAAAATTGTAAATGAAAATGCAAATAATGACATCCATATCCTAAAAACCTGGTTCGATACAAACCTTCTTACAATCAATGCAAAAAAAAAACAGTTTATATTACTTTCTCAATAAATAACTTCAAAACTTATCCCAACATTAATATAATTATACACAACTGTGGCGACGCATTATCTTTCGCCATCACAAATAACGTACGAGAAATATCTAATATTCGCGCGGCGCTGGCAAGCTACTCGCCTATGTACCTATCTACCTATGCCGTCGCTACGATGAACTTCGGCCGCCTGCCGCCGAGAGAAAGGTCTAGAGTTTATAAGCCGCCTGAATATTCAGCACCGGCTATGTTCGAGTACCTTCTAGTGTACGCATTGCCGGCGAATGGAACATTACTCCACCGGTCGCGCTGGTATATATAAAGCGACTAAACTCGGCGCTCGCTAGTCAGTCCCAGACCATCAGTCGGTCAACATCTCGTCATGTAACAGATCTCCGCACAAGTGCTCCCGCATGGCATCTCTACACATCCAGGGCAGCTTCCCGAGGTCCATCACCCCGTCTCAGCTATAAGGCCCATCGTGCCTTCAGCTCCGCAGAACAGCTACATCCCGCGACTTACAAGAGTAACAAGGCTTGCGTCACCTTCAGTCCAGGGATCAGCTTACCATTTCATGGCACCCAGAAGCGCACCGTGCTTCGCTGCTATGGAAACACGCTCCGCCTCGCCAGGACTACCTGCTGGTGGCTCAGCTCACTGAGCCACTCACCGTTCATCTCCGCGACTCTATGCGTCGAGCAACGGCCTGGAAGATAGGTCATCTCCACCGCCAAGGTGTTGAGCAACTCGCTGACCTTCACCACACCATCTCCATCACCTCCGTGCGCCTGCAGCATTTCATCTACGGCACTCCGCATTAAATCTTGTTACCGCTTCACCGACCCTCGCTACGTAGCCCAATAAACGACTGACTCATACATCCGCTGACGCCTTTCATTTCTGTCTCCCGTCCCTCACAACAAAAAATGTAACAATATGTCTGTAATAATTCATGTACTAAATTATGCAACTGAAATAAAGTACCTCGGTGTAATTGTAGACCAACATATGAAATGGAACAGATACATATGTGAACTTGTTAAGCGCATTAGGAAATGTATCTACATATTCATTAGATTAAGAAATATTCTCAAACTAAACAACCCAAAAAAAGTCTATTACACACTAGTCCAATCATTCATTCAGTATGGAATCATTGGATGGGGAGGTGCATATGAGAAAAGTCCTGTATAGGTAAGTTCGGTTCATTTTTTTGTCGTTCAATATAAATTGTTCAACTGAAACATCAGAACGACGCATATTGCGTCAAAA